>JAFMOD010000902.1:180092-210229 GCA_019802435.1 Corydoras maculifer | reverse complement strand
TTGTAGAAGGAACCACATCTTCATCTACTGAACTACTGACTTTCTTTCTTCTTCTTTTTGGTTTAGATGATTCTTTTATTTGTTCAGGTAACATCTTCTGAAGATCTAACTCGGTTTTTATGTTAACAGTCTGATCTTCCGTACGTTCTTCTGATTTTATTTCTGGTTCTCTTATCTCCTCTTGTTCTACATCTTTTTCATCAGTCCCATCTTCAGGCTCTTCTTTTATTTCTTCAGGTCGGATATCCAGAATAATTTTTATATCTTCTTCTTCACTTAATAGAGATTGTTTTGTAAATTGTTTAGCAGCATCATATTTATTTGGTATTATTAAATCAGGACGTTGTTCAGCTGTAGATGAAACTACATCTTCATCTACTGAACTACTGACTGTGGTAACTTTAATAGTTGTGAACTGTGTAGCTAAAGTAGATGTTTTAGTCTCAGTTTCCGAGATTCTTGGTTCTAGAGGAACAGAGTCAGAGTCTGGATCCAGCTGATCTTGACTGAATGTGGAGAGAGTCACCGCTTCTTTATCTTTTTTTCTTCTTCTTTTTGATTTAGATGATTCCTTTATTTGTTCAGGTAACATCTTCTGAAGATCTAACTCAGTTCTTATGTGAACAGTCTGATCTTCAGTAGGTTCTCCTGGTTTTATTGCTGGTTCTCTTATCTCCTTTTGTTCTATAAATTTATAATCAATTAAATCTTCAGGTTCTTCTTTTATTTCTTCAGGTTGGATGTCCAGAATCATTTTTACATCTTCTTCTTCACTCAATAGAGATTGTTTTGTAGGTTGTTCAGCTGCAATATCTGTATCTAGTATTAATGAATCAGGATGTTGTTCAGTTTTAGAAGGAACCACATCTTCATCTACTGAACTACTGACTGTGGTAACTGTAATAGTTGTGAACTGTGTAGCTGAAGTTGTTTTTTTAGTTTCAATTTCTGAGGTTCCAGGTTCAAGAGGAACAAAGTCAGTGTCTGGATCAGAGAGTCTTATCTGATCTTGAGCAGATTCTTCTGGTTTTAAAACAGGTTCTCCCATCTCCTCTTCTGTCACTTCTTCAGGCTCCTGTACTGTTTCTTCATCCTTAACGTCCTGAAGCATTCTTTTCTCTTCCTTTTTGCTTATTGTTGGTTCTTTTGTAGGTTCTTCAGCAGCATCATGTTTATCTGGTATTATTGAATGAGGATATTGTTCAGTTGTAGAAGAAACCACATCATCATCTACTGAACTACTGACTGTGGTAACTGTAATAGTTGTGAACTGTGTAGATCGTTTAGTTTCAGTTTCTGAGGTTCTTGGTTCCAGAGAAACAGAGTCAGTGTCTGGATCAGAGAGAAATGCTGTAGATACTGTAGTCTCCACTGTCTCAGAGACTGAGCAGGATTTCGGCTGAGCTTGACTGAATGTGGAGAGAGTCACCGCTTCTTTATCTTTTTTTCTTCTTCTTTTTGATTTAGATGATTCTTTTATTTGTTCAGGTAACATCTTCTGAAGATCTAACTCGGTTCTTATGTTAACAGTCTGATCTTCTGTAAGTTCTCCTGATATTTTTGCTGGTTCTTGTATCTCCTCTGGTTCTACAAATTTCTCATCAGTCCCATCTTCAGGCTCTTCTTTTATTTCTTCAGGTTTGATGTCCGGAATCATTTTGACATCTTCTTCTTCAATTAATAGAGATTGTTTTGTAGGTTGTTCAGCAGCATCATCAGTTTCTGAGGTTCTTTGTTCCAAAGGAACTGAGTCAGTTGCATAATGTTTATCTGGTTTTACTGAATCAGGATGATGTTCAGTTGTAGAAGAAACCACATCTTCATTTACTGAACTACCGACTGTGGTAACTGTAATAGTTGTGAACTGTGTGGCTGAAGTAGATGTTTTAGTTACAGTTTCTGAGGTTCCAGGTTCCAGAGGAACAGAGTCAGTGTCTGGATCCAGCTGATCTTGACTGAATGTGGAGAGTCCCACCGTGTCTTTATCTTTCTTTCTTCTTCTTTTTGATTTAGATGATTCTTTTATTTGTTCAGGTAACATCTTCTGAAGATCTAACTTAGTTCTTATGTTAACATTCTGATCTTTTGTAAGTTCTCCTAATTTTGTGGCTGGTTCTCTTATCTCCTCTTGTTCTACAAATTTCTCATCAGTCCCATCTTCAGGCTCTTCTTTAATTTCTTCAGGTTGGATGTTCGGAATCATTTTGACATCTTCTTCTTCAATTAATAGAGATTGTTTTGTAGGTTGTTCAGGGGCATCATCAGTTTCTGGGGTTCTTGGTTCCAGACGAACATAGCCAGTGTCTAGATCAGAGAGTCTTACATGATCTTGAGCAGGTTCTCCTGGTTTCAAAGCAGGTTCTCCCATCTCCTTTTCTGTCACTTCTTCAGGCTCCTCTACTGTTTCTTCATCCTTGACATCCTGAAGCATTCTTTGCTCTTCCTTTTTGCTTATTGTTGGTTCTTTTGTAGGTTCTTCAGCAGCATCATGTTTATCTGGTATTATTGAATCAGGATGTTGTTCAGTTGTAGAAGGAATCACATATTCATCTACTGAACTACTGACTGTGGTAACTGTAATAGTTGTGAACTGTGTAGCTGAAGTAGATGTTTTAATCTCAGTTTCTGAGGTTTTTGGTTCTAGAGGAACAGAGTCAGTGTCTGGAACAGAGAGTGATGATGTAGATACTGTAGTCTCCACTGTCTCAGAGACTGAACGGGATGTCAGTTGATCTTGACTGAATGTGGAGAGTCCCACTGCTGCTTTATCTTGAGGTACAGATGTTGGTTCCTCCAGTTGTTCAGGTAACATCTTCTGAAGGTCTAACATTGTTTGAATGTTTACACTATTTAGATCATCTTCAAATTCATCAGGTTCCTTAGCTGATTCTTCCATCTCCTCTTGTACAATATTGATTTCTGTTCTTTCGTCGTTTTTTTCTATGGTTTCTGTATGTTTGATGTTCAGAATCATGTTCTCATCTTCAGGATCCTGTACTGTTTCTTCATCCCTGACATCCTGAAGCATTATTTTCTCTTCCTTTTTGCTTATTGTAGGTTCTTTTGCAGGTTGTTCAGCTTCATCATGTTTATCTGGTATTATTGAATCAGGATGTTGTTCAGTTGTAGAAGAAACCACATCTTCATCTACTGAACTACTGACTGTGGTAACTGTAATAGCTGTGAACTGTGTAGATGAAGTAAACGTTTTAGTCTCAGTTTCTGAGGTTCTTGGTTCCAGAGGAACAGAGTCAGTTTCTGGATCAGAGAGCCTTATCTGATCTTGAGCAGGTTCTGTAGGTTCTGCAGGTTTAGTAGGTTCTATTGTAGGTTCTTCAGCAGCAGCATCATGTTTATCTGGTATTATTGAATCAGGATATTGCTCAGTTGTAGAAGAAACCACATCTTCATCTACTGAACTACTGACTGTGGTAACTGTAATAGTTGTGAAATGTGTAGCTGAAGTAAACATTTTAGTCTCAGTTTCTGAGGTTCTTGGTTCCAAAGGAACAGAGTCAGTTTCTGGATCAGAGAGCCTTATCTGATCTTGAGTATGTTTAGTAGGTTCTATTGTAGGTTCTATTGTAGGTTGTTCAGCAGCATCATCTCTAAATGTTTTTATTGAATCGAGATGTTGTTCAGTTGTAGAAGGAACCACATCTTCATCTACTGAACTACTGACTTTCTTTCTTCTTCTTTTTGGTTTAGATGATTCCTTTATTTGTTCAGGTAACATCTTCTGAAGATCTAACTCAGTTCTTATGTGAACAGTCTGATCTTCAGTAGGTTCTCCTGGTTTTATTGCTGGTTCTCTTATCTCCTTTTGTTCTATAAATTTATAATCAATTAAATCTTCAGGCTCTTCTTTTATTTCTTCAGATCGGATATCCAGAATAATTTTTATATCTTCTTCTTCACTTAATAGAGATTGTTTTGTAAATTGTTTAGCAGCATCATATTTATTTGGTATTATTGAATCAGGACGTTGTTCAGCTGTAGATGAAACTACATCTTCATCTACTGAACTACTGACTGTGGTAACTTTAATAGTTGTGAACTGTGTAGCTAAAGTAGATGTTTTAGTCTCAGTTTCCGAGATTCTTGGTTCTAGAGGAACAGAGTCAGAGTCTGGATCCAGCTGATCTTGACTGAATGTGGACAGCCTCACTGCTTCTTTATCTTTTTTTCTTCTTCTTTTTGATTTAGATGATTCCTTTATTTGTTCAGGTAACATCTTCTGAAGATCTAACTCAGTTCTTATGTGAACAGTCTGATCTTCAGTAGGTTCTCCTGGTTTTATTGCTGGTTCTCTTATCTCCTCTTGTTCTACAAATTTATAATCAATCAAATCTTCAGGTTCTTCTTTTATTTCTTCAGGTTGGATGTCCAGAATCATTTTAACATCTTCTTCTTCACTCAATAGAGATTGTTTTGTAGGTTGTTCAGCTGCAATATCTGTATCTAGTATTAATGAATCAGGATGTTGTTTAGTTTTAGAAGGAACCACATCTTCATCTACTGAACTACTGACTGTGGTAACTGTAATAGTTGTGAACTGTGTAGCTGAAGTTGTTGTTTTAGTTTCAGTTTCTAAGGTTCTTGGTTCCAGAATAACAGAATCAGTGTCTGGATCAGAGAGTCTAATCTGATCTTGAGCAGGTTCTCCTGAATTCAAAGCAGGTTCTCCCATCTCCTTTTCTGTCACTTCTTCAGGCTCCACTACTGTTTCTTCATCCTGAAGCATTCTTTTCTCTTCTTTTTTGCTTATTGTTGGTGCCTTTGTAGGTTCTTCAGCAGAATCATGTTTATCTGGTATTATTGAATCGGGATGTTGTTCAGTTGGAGAAGAAACCACATCTTCATCTACTGAATTACTGACTGTGGTGAACTGTGTAGATGAAGTTAATGTTTTAGTTTCAATTTCTGAGGTTCTTGGTTCAAGAGGAACAAAGTCAGTGTCTGGATCAGAGAGTCTTATCTGATCTTGAGCAGATTCTGTAGGTTCTGCAGGTTTAGTAGGTTCTATTGTAGGTTGTTCAGCAGCATCATCTGTATCTGGTATTATTGAGTCAGGATGTTGTTCAGTTGTAGAAGGAACCACATCTTCATTTACTGAACTACTGACTTTCCTTCTTCTTCTTTTTGGTTTGGATGATTCTTTTATTTGTTCAGGTAACATCTTTTGAAGATTTAACTCGGTTCTTATGTTCAAAGTCTGATCTTCAGAAAGCTCTCCTGATTTTATTGCTGGTTCTCTTATCTCCTCTTGTTCTACAAATTTCTCATCAATCACATCTTCAGGCTCTTCTTCTATTTCATCAGGTTGGATGTCCAGAATCATTTTTACATCTTCTTCTTCAATTAACAGAGATTGTTTTGTAGGTTCTTCAGCAGCATCATGTTTATCTGGTATTATTGCATCAGGATATTGTTCAGTTTTAGAAGGAACCACATCTTCATCTACTGAACTACTGACTGTGGTAACTGTACTAGTTGTGAACTGTGTAGTTGAAGTAGATGTTTTAGTCTCAGTTTCTGAGGTTCTTGGTTTCAGTGGAACAGAGTCAGTGTCTGGATCAGAGAGTGATGATGTAGATACTGTAGTCTCCACTGTCTCAGAGACTGAGCAGGACTTCAGCTGATCTTGACTGAATGTGGACAGTCTTACTGCTTCTTCATCTTTCCTTCTTCTTCTTTTATGTTTAGATGATTCTCTTTTAATGGCAGGTTTTTCTATTTCATCTTTAAAAAGAATAATCGTCTTAGTAAGTTCTTCAGCCATTTCTGTTATCTCTTCATGTCTGGTGTCTTGACTCTTATCTTCTTCAGGTTGGTTGTGCGGCTGTTCAACATCATCAATTGTCACTGATATTAATGAATCAGGATGTTGGTCAGTTGCAGAAGGAACCACATCTTCAGGGACAGATGTTGAATCGTTCAGCTCTTTAGGTAAAATCTGAAGATCTGATTCAGCCCTAATGTTTATCGTATCCCCATTTTCAGTAAGTTCTTCAGGTTTTAATGCAGGTTCTCCCATCTTTACTTGTTCTACAAATGTATTATCAGTCACTTCATCAGGTTTATCTGTGACATCGTCATGTCTGATGTCCTGAATAATTTTCTCATTTGCATCTTTTATTACAGATTGTTCATGGGGTTGTTCGGCAGCATCTGTCAATGGTATTATTGAATCAGGATGTTGTTCAGTTGTAGAAGAAACCACATCTTCATCTACTGAACTACTGACTGTGGTAACTGTAATAGTTGTGAACTGTGTAGCTGAAGTACACGTTTTAGTCTCAGTTTCTGAGGTTCTTGGTTCCAGAGAAACAGAGTCAGTGTCTGGATCAGAGAGAAATGCTGTAGATACTGTAGTCTCCACTGTCTCAGAGACTGAGCAGGATTTCGGCTGAGCTTGACTGAATGTGGAGAGAGTCACCGCTTCTTTATCTTTTTTTCTTCTTCTTTTTGATTTAGATGATTCTTTTATTTGTTCAGGTAACATCTTCTGAAGATCTAACTCGGTTCTTATGTTAACAGTCTGATCTTCTGTAAGTTCTCCTGATTTTTTTGCTGGTTCTTGTATCTCCTCTTGTTCTACAAATTTCTCATCAGTCCCATCTTCAGGCTCTTCTTTTATTTCTTCAGGTTTGATGTCCGGAATCATTTTGACATCTTCTTCTTCAATTAATAGAGATTGTTTTGTAGGTTGTTCAGCAGCATCATCAGTTTTTGAGGTTCTTGGTTTCAAAGGAACTGAGTCAGTTGCATAATGTTTATCTGGTTTTACTGAATCAGGATGATGTTCAGTTGTAGAAGAAACCACATCTTCATTTACTAAACTACCGACTGTGGTAACTGTAATAGTTGTGAAATGTGTAGCTAAAGTAGATGTTTTAGTCTCAGTTTCTGAGGTTCCAGGTTCCAGAGGAACAGAGTCAGTGTCTGGATCCAGCTGATCTTGACTGAATGTGGACAGTCCCACCGTGTCTTTATCTTTCTTTCTTCTTCTTTTTGATTTAGATGATTCTTTTATTTGTTCAGGTAACATCTTCTGAAGATCTAACTTAGTGCTTATGTTAACAGTCTGATCTTCTGTAAGTTCTCCTGATTTTATTGCTGGTTCTCTTATCTCCTCTTGTTCTACAAATTTCTCATCAGTCCCATCTTCAGGCTCTTCTTTAATTTCTTCAGGTTGGATGTTCGGAATCATTTTGACATCTTCTTCTTCAATTAATAGAGATTGTTTTGTAGGTTGTTCAGGGGCATCATCAGTTTTTGGGGTTCTTGGTTTCAGACGAACAGAGCCAGTGTCTAGATCATAGAGTCTTACATGATCTTGAGCAGGTTCTCCTGGTTTCAAAGCGGGTTCTCCCATCTCCTTTTCTGTCACTTCTTCAGGCTCCTCTACTGTTTCTTCATCCTTGACATCCTGAAGCATTCTTTGCTCTTCCTCTTTGCTTATTGTTGGTTCGTTTGTAGGTTCTTCAGCAGCATCATGTTTATCTGGTATTATTGAATCAGGATGTTGTTCAGTTGTAGAAGAAACCACATCTTCATCTACTGAACTACTGACTGTGGTAACTGTAATAGTTGTGAACTGTGGAGATGAAGTGGATATTTTAGTTTTATTTTCTGAGGTTCCAGATTTAAGAGGAACAGAGTCAGTGTCTGGAATAGAGAGTCTTATCTGATCTTGAGCAGGTTCTGTAGGTTCTGCAGGTTTAGTAGGTTCAATTGTAGGTTTTTCAGCAGAATCATGTTTATGTGGTATTATTGAATCAGGATGTTGTTCAGTTGTAGAATGAATCACATCTTCATCTACTGAACTACTGACTGTGGTGACTGTAATAGTTGTGAACTCTGTAGCTGAAGTAGATGTTTTAGTTTCAGTTTCTAAGGTTCCAGGATCCAGAGGAACAGAGTCAGTGTCTGGATCAGAGAGTGATAATGTAGATACTGTAGTCTCCACTGTCTCAGAGACTGAGCAGGATGTCAGCTGATCTTGACTGATTGTAGAGAGTGTCACTGCTACAGTATCTTCAGCTCCAGATGTTGATGGTTTCAGCTGTTCAGGTAACAACTCTAGAATGTTTGACTCTGTCAACATCTGTTCCTCATATGTCTGCTTATTAACTGCTTCTGATTTCAAATGAGATGTTCTTATTTTTTTCATATCTACAGGTTCTTGTTTTGTCTCTCTTTGTTGCTTCCCAACTGTTTCTGCATGTCCGACCTCCTGAGGCCTTCCCTCATTTTCATCATTTATTTCAGATGGTAGAAGTTGAACAACAGTTTCAACAGCCACTGATTGTGATGTACAAGAATCTCTCACAGTTGTAGAAGGTTGAGGACCAAAATCCTCAGAATCAGCATTGGGAACCTTGGCAACAGTAATTATTTTTGTAATTTGCAGCTCTGTAACATGTTGATGTTTCTTCTGCATTTGCAAAGGCACAGGCTCAATGGGCGTCTTTTCTTCAGGGGGTGACTCCTGTTGATTGTACAAACAGAACAATACTCTAGATTAAATTCTGTCCTTTATAAAGCAGCATCTTAATGCTTTCTTCAATGTTTTTATTTTTCATGCAATTTAAGGTCTTTCAAGAGTATCGCAGTGATTGTTATATAATGACAAGAACATGCAATATCTAATTTGTCTACACTGTATCATTGTATACTAAATCTAAGCCACAGTGGCAGCCAATTACAACTTATAAAATTTATTTGAAAGGTATCATCACCATAGAGATTGTGACTTGGAGCACACTTGGAGTACTGGTTTCCGCCGGCTGATCATCCACTGGGAACTCCATTGGACCCTTAATTGTCTGGAATAATTAAAAAAATGAGACTACAATAATGAGACTACAAATATATGTATAACAAGCATCTTTTCAGACAAATCACATGCTAGTAAAAATAATAGAATGGAAAAAAATACCAGTGCAGAGTCAGTGTCTGGATCAGAGAGTGATGATGTAGATACTGTAGTCTCCACTGTCTCAGAGACTGAGCACGACTTCGGCTGACCTTGACTGAATCTGGAGAGTCTCACTGTGTCTTTATCTTTCTTTCTTCTTCTTTTTGATTTAGATGATTCTTTTATTTGTTCAGATAACATATTCTGAAGATCTGACTTGGATATTATGTTAACAGTCTGATCTTTAGCAGGTTCTCCTGGTTTCAAAGCAGGTTCTTCCATCTCCTCTTCTGTCACTTCTTCAGGCTCCTCTGCTGTTTCTTCATCCTTGACGTCCTGAAGCATTCTTTTCTCTTCCTTTTTGCTTATTGTTGGTTCTTTTGTAGGTTCTTCAGCAGCATCATATTTATCTGGTATTATTGAATCAGGATGTTGTTCAGTTGTAGAAGGAATCACATCTTCATCTACTGAACTACTGACTGTGGTAACTGTAATAGTTGTGAACTGTGTAGCTGAAGTAGATGTTTTAGTTTCAGTTTCTGAGGTTCCAGGTTCCAGAGGAACAGAGTCAGTTTCTGGATCAGAGTAAGATGATGTAGATACTGTACTCTCCACTGTCTCAGAGACTGAGCAGGATGTCAGCTGATCTTGACAGAATGTGGAGAGTCTCACTACTTCTTTATCTTCACGTACAGATGTTGGTGACTCCAGTTGTTCAGGTAACATCTTCTGAAGATCTGACTCAGTCTTATTGTTTACAGCATCCCCAGCTTCAGCAAGTTCTCCCATATTCCCTTCTTCTACAACTTTCTCATCAGTCACTTGATCAGGTTCATCTGTTACATCTGAGGTTCCAGGTTCCAGAGGAACAGAGTCAGTGTGTGGATCAGATAGAGATGATGTAAATACTGTAGTCTCCACTGTCTCAGAAAGTGACTTTAATTTCAGTTGGTCTTTATTTTCTGAAGTCTCTGTTACTGACTCCTCTTCTGGTTTTGAAGTGGACTCTTCTGATTGGTCAGTTAAGGTCTGCTGAAGATCTGACACTTCAGTGTCTTCTGGTCTGATTGATGTTTCTTCTGAACTCCTTTCAGGTTTCTCTATAGTTTCTGGTTCCAGTTGGTTAGTTGTTTTTGTCTGAATGTCTGACTCTGTTCTTAACTTCACAGAATCCTTAATATTATCAAATGTCATCGACTTTACAGCCAATTGTCTTATGTCTTCTGCTTTTATTGCTGTTGGTTCTTTAGGTTTCTCTACTGTTTCTTCATGTCTGATGTCCTGAACTGTTTCCACATAAGATTCTGTTATCACAGATTGTTTTGTAGGTTGTTCAGCTTCATCACATTTATCTAATATTATTGAATCAGGAGGTTTTTCAGTTGTAGAAGAAACCACATTATCATCTACTGAACTACTGACTGTGGTAACTGTAATAGTTGTGAACTGTGTAGCTGAAGTTGATCTTTTAGTTTCAGTTTCTGAGGTTCTTGGTTCCAGAGGAACAGAGTCAATGTCTGGATCATAGAGTCTTATCTGATCTTGAGCAGGTTCTCCTGGTTTTAAAGCAGGTTCTCCCATCTCCTTTTCTGTCACTTCTTCAGACTCCTCTACTGTTTCTTCATCCTTGACGTCCTGAGACATTCTTTTCTCTTCCTTTTTGCTTATTGTAGGTCTTTTTGTAGGTTCTTCAGCTGCATCATGTTTATCTGGTATTATTGAATCAGGACGTTGTTCAGTTGTAGAAAAAACCACATCTTCATCTACTGAAATACTGATTTTCTTTCTTCTTCTTGTTGTTTTAGATGATTCATTCAATTGTTCAGGTAACATCTTCTGAAGATATGACTCGGTTCTTATGTTCACAGTCTGATCTTTAGTAAGTTCTGTAAGCTCTGATTTTATTGCGGGTTCTCTTATCTCCTCTTGTTCTACAAATTTCTCATCAGTCCCACCTTCACGCTCTTCTTTAATTTTTTCAGGTTGGATGTCCGGAATCATTTTGACATCTTCTTCTGCACTTAATAGAGATTGTTTTGTAGGTTCTTTTGTAGGTTGTTCAGCTGTATCATATTTATCTGGTATTATTGAATCAGGATGATGTTCAGTAGAAGAAACCACATCTTCATCTACTGAACTACTGACTGTGGTAACTGTAATAGTTGTGAACTGTGTAGCTGAAGTTGATCTTTTAGTTTCAGTTTCTGAGGTTCTTGGTTCCAGAGAAACAGAGTCAGTGTCTGGATCAGAGAGTGATGATGTAGATACTGTAGTCTCCACTGTCTCAGAGACTGAGCAGGACTTTAGCTGATCTTGACTGAATGTGGAGAGTCTCACTGTGTCTTTATCTTTCTTTCTTCTTCTTTTTGGTTTGGATGATTCGTTTATTTGTTCAGGTAACATCTTCTGAAGATCTAAGGTTCTTATGTTAACAGTCTGATCTTCAGTAAGTTCTCCTGATTTTATTGCTGGTTCTCTTATCTCCTCTTGTTCTACAAATTTTTTATCAGTCACATTTTCAGGCTCTTCTTTCATTTTTTCAGGTTGGATGTCCAGAATCATTTTGACATCTTCTTCTGCAATTAATAGAGATTGTTTTGTAGGTTCTTTTGTAGGTTGTTCAGCTGTATCATATTTATCTGTTATTATTAAATCAGGATGATGTTCAGTTGTAGAAGAAACCACATCTTTATCTACTGAACTACTGACTGTGGTAACTGTAATAGTTGTAAACTGTGTAGCTGAAGTAGATGTTTTAGTTTCAGATTCTGAGGATCCAGGTTCCAGAGGAACAGAGTCAGTGTCTGGATCAGAGAGTGATGATGTAGATACTGTAGTCTCCACTGTCTCAGAGACTGAGCAGGACTTCAGCTGATCTTGACTGAATGTGGAAAGACTCAATGGTTCTTTATCTTCAGACACAGACGTTGGTTCCTCCAGTTGTTCAGGTAACATCTTCTGAAGATCTGACTCATTCTTTTTGTTTACAGCCTCCCCAGCTTCAGCAAGTTCTTCAAGTTTTATTTCAGGTTCTAAAATAGTCCCTTCTTCTACAAACATCACTTGATCAGGTTCAACTGTTACATCTGAGGTTCCAGGTTCCAGAGGAACAGAGTCAGTGTGTGGATCAGAGAGTGATGATGTAGATACTGTAGTCTCCACTGTCTCAGAGAGTGACTTTAATTTCAGTTGGTCTTTATTTATTAATGTAGTCTCCACTGTCTCAGAGACTGAGCAGGATGTCAGCTGATCATGAATGAATGTGGACAGTCTCACTGTGTCTTTATCTTCAGTTTCAGAAGTTACTACTTTCATCTGTTTAAGTACAATGTTCTGAACATCTGATTCAGTATCCATGTTTACAATCCCATCTTTGGTAAGTTCTCCTGGTTTTATAACAGGTTCTGATATCTTCTTCTGTTGTAAAACTTCCTCATCAGTTCTTTCTACATGCTCTTGTGTCATTTCCTCATTTTTGGCTTTTTCTTCATAAGTATTCTCAGCAGCTTCTGTCACTTTCATTGATGTATCAGGATGTTGATCAGTTATAGGAGAAACCACATATTCAGATACTGAACTACTGACTGTGGTAACGATTATAGTTCTTAACTGTGTAGAAGTAGAACTTGAAGGTTTAGTCTCAGTGTCAGAGGTCATAGGTTTCACGTGTGGTGTTTTACCTTTAAGAGCTGAACTCTGTAGAGAGGTAAAATAAAAGCAAAATGTAAATAAAAATGTCACAACAATAACAGTGAATTTATTTTTGACAGTGACTTGAGCCACTGAGCCATTTAAAAAGACAGAGGAGAGCTGAGATGATGAATGTAATGCATGTGCTACCATCATACAACCGTAATTAAAGGGATTACCAAACAACTGGGTGCTAAACTTACCATCACATCTTCGGGGCCATAAAAGCCAAGACTAGAGAATGCCACGCCATCAGCGGGAGACACGCTCGTCATAGGATGACCAATAGAAACCTGCCAAAGATACAGTTTGCAATCTTTAATTCTTTATGGGGCAGCAGGGTGGCTTAGTGGTTAGCACCTTCGCCTCTCAGCACTAGGGATTCCCAGTTCGAATCCTGATCTGGGTGGAGTTTCCATGTTCTCCCTGTGTCAGCATGGGTTTCCTCTGGGTTCTCCGGTTTCCCCACAGTCCATAAACATGGATCAAGTCAATTGAATTCTCCAAATTGCCCCATATAGAATGTGTTTATGTGAGTGAGTGTGTGCCTAGTGATAGATTGGCAACCTGTTCTGGGTGTATCTGCCCAGCGCCCAAAACGTTCTCCCCTGGATGGGTAATGGAGAACCTCCCCCCAACCCTACTAGTGGATAAAGCAGAAGATAATGGATTGATGGAATTTAATGGGTTCTGGGTGGAGTTTCCACGTTCTCTGTGTCCATGTGGGTTTTCTCCAAGTTTCCTGGCTTCCTCCCACAGTCCAAAAACACAGATCCATTTCAACAGGCTGACCTGAATTGCCAATATATAGTGTGTGTCAGTGAGTGTGTGCCTAGTGATGGATTGGCGCCCTGTCCTGGGTGTATCTGCCCAACGCCTGTAACGTTCTCCCCTGAATGGGCATGTGGGAACCCACCCCCCATGACCCTAGGATTAAGCAAATAAAAAAAAATAAGATGATGAGATAATAGCACATACATACTACTATCCCAGCACTTCTATAATATATTACTGAAACAAAATCCCCTTTAGAACGTTTTGGAATGAAGGTTGTATAAGTTTAAGTGCATCACGGTTCCGCAAAACTGAAGGAATACCAACTATTTTGGTATAATCACTGTAGCAACATTTACAACAGATCCTCCCTGTAACCTTCATCAAAGCAAAAGGGATGTTCCGTTCCACTTTATTCCCCGAAACTTCAAAGTTTTGAACAGAATCATGAGATTAGTAAAATACAAGACATTTTATGTGCTTTCATCAGATAATAGACTGTATTCTTATTCGCCAAACAAGACCAGGGGGGTGTTTGTAGCTTGAAGGGCTGACGTTATTAATATCACCATAAATACTTTGATATACAGTATGGCGTCAGATTTAGCCCAACTGGTTTGTATTAATGCTTAGTAAACGTTATGTACCACGGCAGCTTTCCTGGTGATTTTCTAATTATTAGTGCCGTCTGAGGGCTGCACTTCACTGCGTCTCTTAATCACTCCCTATTACTGGCACCAAAACATGATTCAAATCTGCAGGCCAGAACTCTTAGGGTCAAAGCTTTCCAAATCACTTTTATGCGAGATAACAGTCACGAAAACTAGAAAAGATTTATAAAACTGTCAGGCCTGGAGATATACGAGGAAACGTCTCAGCTAACTCTAATAGATAAACAGGGAGTGGACATAAAAGACTGTTGACCTTCCAGAGCTTCATTATTACACTGTGGATTTCTCATATCCGACAAACCGAGGGGGGGCGGGGGACCTCCTGACACTCTTTAAATTATGCAATAAGAGAACTAATATTTTATAGTGGATATAAAAGTTTACACACCCCCGTTAAAATGCCAGATATCTGTCGTATAAAAAGTCAGACCATGTTGAATCAATTCAGATGGTTTATCTTGAATGTTTGACCCAGAATATGTAGAATTTAATAAGCAATAACTAACAGATATTGGTTATAAATAATAAACATTTTAATGTGGTAGCATTAGGATTTATCACATCTCATAATCTCATCATCATGATTGGGATTTGAAGCTTTAAGCATCAGTTTACTAGCAAATTTTCTGTTGTTCTTGACTCTTTTTAGGCCTTTTTACACCAACAACCAATGGTCAACTTCACCATCCCTGAGTACACAATGAACCCCATTCTGATAGTTGACATTAAAACTACAACATTTTAATTCATAACTGTCAAATAAGTAGCTGATTAAGTTACCGCATTAGTAATTCGATGAGCATGGTAGCTCAGGGGTTAGGATGTTTGGCTTGCAAGCTATTGGTTGGGGGTTCAAATCCCACATCTACCAAAGATGCCAATGTGGGTCCTTGTGCGAGAATGTAAACTGCCTAGCAATCTATTGGTTGGGGGTTCAAATCCCAAATCTACTGAAGATGCCAATGTGGGTCTTTGAGCCAGAATTGAACCCCCTAGCAATCTATTGATTGGGGGTTCAAATCCCAAATCTACCAAAGATGCCAATGTCGGTCCTTGAGCGAGAACTTGAACCCTCATTGCTGGTGATGTATCATGAACGATCCCATGTCATGACCTTAACAATCAAGATGGTATACTTGTAAGTTGCTAAGGATAAAAGTGTCTGCAAACTGACCCAATGTAATGTAGCGGCAGTGAATAATCTATTAAAAGATTGAATAAAATGCTACAGACCATCAATGCAGTTCGTTGTTCCTCAGTGAGCTGCTGAAGGTCATGGACATGTGGCAGAAGTTGCTGAGCTCGGTGAAAAACTAAGAGACTGGTCTCGGCTCCAGTAGGCAGTCCCAGATTATCCCTGCACCTCTCGATCTCCGCCAGGGTCTTTTTCATGCTCTGAAGGTTGTCCAGGATTACCTGTGAACAATTAAAAGGATTGAAACATAAAATGCTGACATGTTTGTAATGAACCTCACGTTAAAGGTTAATACTCTGTCGTAAGTAGTAAATGACTCTGGAGCACATAACGTCTACGAAATGTCATGCCCATAAATACTATGGTACTATTGTGTCATGATGGCACAAAATAAAGTTTACCTGTCTGTTCTGGAGGTGTTGCTCTGGTGGAATGTCCGCTGTGTTGGTGGCGGATAAGATGCTTTTGATCTTCGATACATTTTGTTCTATTGTCTCCACTTCTTCTTCAATGGCATCCATTTCCTGTTTGAGCACACACAATAAAAAGCCCATTTCACAACACAGTGACATCACAACACAATGATTTCATTCTAGTAGTAGCATTAAAGTTTTTAAATTACACAACAAATGCTAATATTTAGACTGGCCTACAGGTAAGACGATGAGATGTAAACCAATGTGGGTCAATAGCCCGTTCCAAAACTCAGCAGTGGCAGTATGCAATTCTTAACCATTGGAGCCATTACTGATTACCAATAAACATTTGATTCCAACTAAGATAGATCAGTGTTGGGCTGTTTATTTTGGTTTGGCATGATAAGAGCTGAACAGGATGGACAGGATCTTAGCGATCCAGGCTTCGAAAAATGTCTTGATGGTTTGTGTTAAAGTGTTAAAAACTATTCTACTAAAAATATTACAAGCCTGTATGAAAATTTAGACTGATTCCATCCATCCATCCATCATCTTCCACTTTATCCACTACAAGGGTCGCGGGGGGGGGGGGTCCCATCCAGGGGAGAACGTCTCGGGCGCTGGGCAGATACACCAAGGACAGGACGCCAATCTACCGCTGGGTACACACTCACTCACACAGACAAACACTATATGGGGCAATTTGGAGAATTCAATTGACTTGATCCATGTTTTTGGACTGTGGGCGGAAACTGGAGAACTCGGAGAAAACCCATACAGACCCACACGTGGGAGAACATGGAAACTCCACCCAGATTGGGATTCGAACAAGAAATCCCTAGTGCTGAGAGAAGAAAACTATTCTAGTTTTACCAATTTGTATTTTATATAAAACATTTCCTGACTGACTTTAACCTTCAACTGTAACAGACAATTAATAAATTGTATACAATAAGTAAGAATTTAAGAATAATTCCATAATTAACAACACTCTCAACCAAGAACACAAAATCAGAATTGTACAGTTATAATCTGTCCTTACTGCTGCTGCATGTTGGAGTTGAGACAGTGGTTCCACCGCATGGTGCTGCATTTTACTGATGTTGGAATGATTCTCCAAAAGTTTCTGTTCATGCGCACTAGTATCAAGCACGACGGAAATCTCCTGCAGTGTTGGTTCAAGGGCCTTCAGAGTGCTTTGCATGCCTTCCGCCTCATCGAGCATCACCTACGAACCAAAACAAGCCAAAACTATTATATACTATGCTATAAAATCAGACACACGGCACGATAAAGCAATGAGGTGGGGAGTGTGTGCATTAATGTGAATAAATCAGTTACACAATAAAACCTTTATTGATTTTACCTGATCCAAGATAACATGACATATACGACAGAATATATACAATAATTAATAAAACTAGACTGAACTATGAGAACAGTAATTAGCAGGTGGTCTAACCTTTAAGGCGTTGGCGTGGTTATGCAAACACTTGGCCGTGGTGTACGTCCGAGGAGCGGCCATCCATGTCTGAGTTTCAACCAGCCAGCAGGTAGAGCTGCGCAGAACGTCTTCATATTCCTGGAAAGATGCTGGGATCTAAAAATCCAAAAAAACATTTTTTTTTAATTAATTAAGTTAGGAGGGCGGCACAGTGGCTTAGTGGTTAGCACGTTCGCCTCCGGGCGCTAGGGATTCCCGGTTCGAATCCCAATCTGGATGGAGTTTCCACGTTCTCCCTGTGTCCGCGTGAGTTTCCTCCGGGTTCTCCAGTTTCCACCCACAGCCCAAAAACATGGATCAAGGTCAATTGAATTCTCCAAATTGCCCCATATAGAGTGTGTTTGTGTGAGTGAGTGTGTGTCCAGTGATAGATTAGAGCCCTGTCCTGGGTGTATCTGCCCAGCGCCTGAAACGTTCTCCCCTGAATGGGCATGGAGAACCATCCCACCCGCGACCCCAGGAGAGGATTAACCCGAAGATAATGGATGGAATTGAATTAGGACGTTATGCTTCACTGGAGACAGACCTACCCTGCTTATAAAGGCAGTCCTTTGCTCAGCCTGCTTGGCAACAACCTGGTACAACTGCAGTGGTTTGGTGAGTTCATCCATGAGGACGTGTACTCTCTCAGGTTGCTCCTCCGCCAGCTCCTGCACCTCCACCTCTAGTCCAGCTATTCGGGAGTGCCACTGATCCAGCTCATCCCAGACCCTCTGAGGGTGAGATGACATACAAAGTCCAAATGCAGGAGATTCATTAATTAGGTACATTATAATGATGTGTTAATACAGTATAAAACATTAGAAATAGATGTACCTTTAGTACGTTCTCAGCTTGTTTTATGGTGGGGCTCTTTTTCTGTAGCATCTCCTGCACACGGCCTAAACCGACCACAACATTTCTCACATGCTTGCTCATGTTTTGGAGAGAACCAGTTTTCTCTATCGCTTGTCCTGCCTAACATACGCAAATTACAAAAAAAAAACGTTTTATAAATCTTCAGTAAACAATCTCGTAAATTAATGTCTTTTTTTACCTTTAAACGTGTAAGGTAAAGCAAGGCAAGGCAAGGCAAGGCAAAATAAAGTAAGGCTAGGCAAGGCTAGGCAAGGCAAGGCAAGGCAAAATAAAGTAAGGCTAGGCAAGGCTAGGCTAGGCTAGGCTAGGCTAGGCTAGGCAAGGCAAGGCAAGGCAAGGCAAGGCAAGGCAAGGCAAGGCAAGGCAAGGCAAGGCAATGCAAAGCAAGGTAAGGAAAGGTACTAAAACCAGAACATGGTGGCTATACACTATAAATTATACCTACTTCCACCTTCATTAAAAATGAAATTAAAGAAAGTAGTTGGTTTTTCATACCTTCTCCTTAACTTCCTGCAGCAAGGCCGTAACCTGCTGATGCAGAGTCAGGACCTCGTGAGGTATGTCATCGCTCCTCTTCCTCATCCTCTTCATAATGTCCTGAAGTCGGACATTCAGAGACTCTAATTCTATGCGTACCTCCTATTGAAAAACAATTATGTTTGTAAAATAGATCACTTCATCCCGTAAACTTTTCAGTTATGTTGTTGCAAAATGTTATCACAAGATTTTAAGAATTAGAATCTATACAGCCCTTTAAATTGGATTGATTTGAAAGCTCACTAATTCTGATTTGCAAATCAGGCCTTTGCGATGTCTACAGTGTCCAAACAGTGCCCGGCGCCCGGAACGTTCTCCCCGGATGGGCATAAGGGAACCCCCCCACTAATGGATCGATCGATGGATGGATGGCTTTCTAATAGTTCACATAACTCTGTATGCAAAATAATGAAATTAATTAGGGGCAAATAGAGAGCACATGTATTTTTAGTGTTTATTTTAGGAAGCACTAAAGTTGTATTAATATAATACTATAATTATTTATCCTGGAAACATCATATTTTTTTATGAAGCGTAATGGTCTTTTAAGCTTTGTAACAAACTAGTCTAGGACAGGCAAATAAATCTGTCTAATCTGGACTGCAGAACTATGGGATTTCGAGTTCCTTGGTATATAATTATGACAGGGCCTTGATAAAATAACAAGCGTGCACTAACCCGTATTTGTGAGGGATCTGAGGGGCTTTCCAGGACGGATGAAATAGAGTGAGAGCTCTGCTGCACTTCCTTCAGCTCTTCCTGAAAGCGAAGCCACTCCTGGATCTCAGACATCACACCATGTCTCACCTCACAGCTTCGTTCTTTTAAGCTGTAGATAAGAACATGACCACAAAGTGGCAAAACACCTGTGACGAGCTTGTTATGAATCAACCTTAATAAATAGGCGGAGGTATAGAGCATTGTATATAAACAGTGACATCTCTGAATATTGACATAATACTATCCAATCAGGGTGGAGTTTCCATGTTCTCCCCATGTCTGTGTGGGTCTCCTTCAGGTTCTCCGGTTTCCTCCCACAGTCCAAAAACATGGATCAAGGTCAAATGAATTCTTCAAAATTGCCCCATATAGAGTGTGTTTGTGTGAGTGAGTGTATCCAGTTATAGATTGGTGTCCTGTCCTGGGTGTATCTGCCCAGATAGACATGGGGAACCCCCATGTGACCCTAATAGTGGAAGATAATGGATGGATGGTGTATATACTGTAGACTGTTTGCTGGTCATGAGTCTGATACCTGAGATACAGAGTTTGAAGAACCTGCAGCTCCTGACTCAACTCAGTGGAGGTGTGAGGGTCCTGAGCATTCATGCCACTCAGCAGTCGTGATTCGTAGCGCTGCAGAGCCACCAGGCTGAGCTGTTCCCTGTCCAGTTCCGTCTGAAACTGGTCCATTTGCACTCGAATCCCATGGAGCTTCCCAAGAGAACCTTGCACTTTGGAAACCTCATTGAGGTCATGCTGAAGTTTCTCAAGAGCTTCTCCGGATTTCTTAATCTGACGCACACAATGCACGATAACACAGTTACACATTACAGTTTCCTAAAATTCAATCTTATTATTAAAATGACATTCGCCTCTCAGCGGGTTTGAATCCCGATCTGGGTGGAGTTTCCATGTTCTCCCCATGTCCACGTGGGTTTTTTCAGGCTTGTCTTGTTTCCATCCACAGTTCAAAAACATAGACTGGCTTTTCTAAATTGCACCCTGGCCTAAGGGGATCTACCCAGTGCTTGAGATTTTTGCAATGGATGAGCATGGGAACCCCCTTGCGACCCTGGTATCTAATTAAACAGCAGATAACGGATGGAAGGAACAAATTTACCTTTTTTTGAAGTTTGCTTTAGACCACAGTTTATAGAAAGCTTCACTTACTCTCAGCGCAATTTCCATCCACTGCGTCTCTGAATACGCCAGTCTGGATTTAAGGGAATCGAGTCTGCGCTGCAAGACGGACCACTGTCTCTGCAAATGTCCTGCTGTTAGCTCAGAAGCTACTCCACAGCACTGAACAGAGCACTTGGCTCTCACTTCATCCAGCTTTTTACCCATCTTCACCAGCTCGGTTTGAAGAACCTAGGAATGTTGAAGCCACACCAAGCACAACTGGTCATGAATACGTCTCTTAAAAACAATGTAGTCCCTAAACTTATGTTTTTGTCCATATTATGTTAAGCAACAAGCATCCTGGGTAGCACGGTGGCTTAGTGGTTAGCATGTTCGCTTCTCAGCACTAGGGATTCCCAGTTGGAATCCCAATCTGGGTGGAGTTTCCATGTTCTCCCTGTGGGTTTCCTCTGGGTTCTCCAATTTGCTCCCACAGTCCAAAAGCATGGATCAAGGTCAATTGAGTTCTCCAAATTGCCCCATATAGAGAGTGTTTGTGAGTGAGTGAGTGCCCAGTAATAAATTAGGTGCCAATCTGGGTGTATCTGCCCAGCGCTCGAAACTTTTTCCCCTGGATGGGCATGGGGAACACATCCGTGACCCTAGAAAAGGATACAAGCATCCTCTTTAAAGCCTTTTCCTGCTTAGTAAATAAGTAAACGCATATGAACTCTAGGATCCAATTTTAGTTTATATGTTACATGACACTTTATAAAAAAATATATTTGAAAATACCCAACATCCTGTTTTCTATTCACTAATGTCATTTTTAAATGTCTCACACACCTTCATTTGCTGAATCTGGTCTCGGCATTCTTCTAAAGACGTTGCTTTATGATTAAAGCTTTCTGAGAGCTTGGAGTCAAAGTCTTGAAGAAGCCGGCTTACTTCATCATGGTGATTATTATGGATAGACTGCTCCTTCATGCACCTGAAAGCGGACCACAAACCAAAACCATCTCGGAAAAATCATTAAAAGCCCTTTGACTCACGGCGGCGTCCTTTTTTCTAGCATTGGTATGTCATTTATGGTAATGGTCTGTCATTATATGTATTTACCAAAAGGAAATAGGAAATGCTCACAGCTTCTGCAGCGCTGAGTCATTCAATTCAGCATGCGAGAAGCTTTGACGCATATTTTCAGAGAAAATCAAATGAACTCTCCCACAACCATGGACTTCACAGTGTTTGTAGCAGAACTAGATGTTTTATGCTCACCTCTGAATGGCCTCCACTTTCAGCTGAATCTGGCTTTCCAATTTGGCAACGCCCACCAGAAGTTGACTTAGAACTTGGATGTGGAGCTTTTCGACGTGAGGGACGGAAAAGCCGGCCTGCGAAGGTAATCTGGCCTGTATTTCAGCCATGTGAGACTGGAAAGCTTCGGAGAGGCTAGTAAGGATATGTCTGGTTTTCCAAAGTTCTTTGCTAAAATCCCTGGAACTTGCAGAAGGGAAAAGAAGGTTGGCTTCCATCTGCTGAAGAAAAGCCACAGCTCGTTGCACTGCCCATTGGTACGCCTTCAGGACATCCTTAGCCTGGAGAAGCTTTTTCTAAATATATAAGTTCATTTTATCAATACACAACTGAACCAAGAATCCGAGCAACAACAAAATCTAAAATATAATTCGTAACCAACAACATTGTAATTCATTGCAACTCTCTTACCATTCGTATTTCACAATCTTTCAAAATCCTTTCTGCCGTTTCAGTGATCGTCCCGTAGCTTCCGGCATCTGTACAATCCTGAAACATCTTCAATATTCTCATCCCAGAAGCTATGCTCCTCTCTAGTTTGGAGCAATTCTGTAGTTCTTCGTTAATTGCGTTTTCATCGGGGTGCAGGCCTCCGCTCTGCTTTAGCTGCTCACTGGCCTCCAGAAAAAGTCCTTGCAGTGGTGCAAGGTCTATAGGCTTGCCGAGGTTTGCCTCCCGAAAAGAGCTCTCAACTGATTTGACGTCACTGCTAATAATGTGTTCCCAGGAAGCAAGACTTTGCAGCATGGTTTGAATTTTTTGCCTTTCTGAGCTCAACTGTGTGGGATAGAGCTCATCAGAAATGGCTTCCAAACGCTCTGCCGCCTCGTGACAAGATATCTTCACCAGTGGTATCTCAGCGAGAAGGCCTTGGCCAAGTTTGAGTCGTTTGTCAGATTCCGAACGGCCGTCGGACACCAGCGGTACTTCATTTTTGGCTTTTTCTATGTAGCTTGTCAAGTGCTGCATTAAGGCCAGATAGTCCTCGTGTTTTTCAGCCTGCTGTTCTAGGACCCTTGTTCTTTCTTGCAGCCTAGAAATGTTCTGCAGAAGCTCCTCCCACTGATGTTCTTGACCATGGTGAACTTCTTCTCGGACTATGGTCCGAGTAAAAAGTTCCATCAGTTTGTCTCGTACGGGGTCACAAGAGGCAATTGACTCTTTAGTAATTGGATACTTTTGCCTCTCCAGATTGGTAGTAATCTGCCGCAAGCCCTTTTGAATAGATATACATTCCTCCGTGGACAGTTCTTGGGCATGGATGACCTTCTCAAGTTCTAGACACGATGCACTCGAGGATCGTACAATCCCATTGATTCCCTCTCGTAAGGAGGTAAGTTTATTGATAAGATAAAAGGTGTCAGCCATAGTAAGATCACCAATCACTTCTTTTGAATTTAAAAGTGTCTGGATGATGGCCAATCTCCGCTCAGCTTCTTTTAAAGTGGATTTGTGCCTTTGAAGGTAGACCCTAAAGTCTGTAATAGTGGTTCCAAGCTCGACAGCTGCAGACTTGCTGGACTCTTTCTCCAAGGCCGAAGCCAGCCATGTGCTGTGATCTGTGATCTGGGTGTCAAGCCTTTGTCTAACAACCAACACTTTACTCAATTCTACACACATGGAATCGACCTTCTCTGAGATCTTACTATGAAGGTCTTCTAAATCCTGGATGGCAGGAAGGATAAGCGATACATCTGCCTGATTAAGACGTGCAACGTCCTCTTTTAACTTCTTCACAGCCGATTGCTTTGTCAACACGTCTGCTTGCAATAACTTAAAGCCATTGACCTGGTGGACGGCCTCATCTGGAAAAAGAGAAACCTTGTTTTGTCTGGTTAATCTGCTCTTTGTAACTTTAGCCCAGGTGTAGCAGGCCTTCATGGTTTCAACGACCGTTGCCAGCAAGTGGTCTTTAGGACAGGAAGTAAAGGAACCCAAATTTTCCTGGTTGGAATTCAACTGGGATTTCAGATTTTGAAAGGCATTCTCAACGGCATGTCTCTCCGTCTCCCCTAAAGGGCTCTGAAGAAGGGCTTGGGACAGCTGGACGAGGTACAGGTATCTTTCATTCATTTCTACTAAATCAGAGAACCTTAAAATTTCCTGTATGGCTCTTAAGCAGTCTGAGGATTTCTGTGCGGAGGAGGAAGGAGAACCTGTCTGCAGAGCCTTGATTTCTCCCAACAGAGTCTCAGTTTCTGTCAGTAGTGTTGAGGATTCTAAAACACAAACATCCGTATGTCTCAGAAGCTTATCAGCAGTATCTTCTAAAATGTGCCACTTATCCTGCAGGTTGTTCACTGGTTTCAGGCAGGTCACTGGACCATCAGCCTCCGTCACATGGACTGCCAACTGGCAACATGAATGTAGGAGTTTTTGCAACATGTCCTTCTTCTGTTCCATGTCTTTTAGAAATGTTCGCAGTCTCTCTGCTTGGACGGCACTACTGTTTAATGTAGCTCTGTAAATTAAGCAGAAGCTTAATTGTGTGTAAGTAAAAAAATATATTCTATTGTGCAAAATTTTGTACTCATACTTGTCTAATGGTTTAAAAATGGTGATTTAGAACAAAAATATATGTCTATTTGTATCTAAAATTTATGATCTATTGTCATTTGCATATGCAAAATATAAAATTCTAAAAAAATATGTATATATGTATATACATATATATGTAAAAAAATGGTATATTAATTTGATATAATCCAAGGAAATTTATTTCATTCAAATAGAAACAGTAGATCAATCAGTAATATTACCCTTCACATAAATGAACTTACAGACTCAGCGTCTCCAGTTCAGCCTCTAGTTTCTGAAGCACCTCCTGCACGCTCTGCAGTTGCTGGTGATGCTGTGAGATCTGTTGAAACTGCGTCTCTTTAATCTGGACAGCAGCTGTGGCATTAAGCAACGCTGCTTTCAGTCTCCCTTCAATATATCTGCTGGACTGAGCGAGCTTATGTTCTCCACAAAGTTTCAGCGAAGCCGCCTGCTCCATAACGACCTTTCTGCAGCTCTAGGAAAATGTCACACAGCAGATTAGTAAACATATTACATGTGTATTAAATATCTCCTGCAGCATAGATAAATATTAGCCTTTATATAAATCCTGGAGTTGAATTTACATTACGTTCAGTGATTTCTTCTCTTCAATAAAGGTTTTAAATTGTAAATTTAGAGAACAGTATAATTCTTGGGTATTTATAATAACAAATATTATGTCTTTTTTTCCTAATTACTATAAGGTCTTTAATTAGTGATGCTGGATTTTGTAATTTGCTATTTACTTTGCAATTAAAGCATATAAGCAAATTTATCTAAAGTCATTTATACGAATATGTTAGTTCAATAGGGCAGCACAGTGGCTTAGTGGTTAGCATGTTCTCCCCACGTTCTCCATGTCCATGTTCTCCCTGTGCCTGCATGGGTTTCCTACCAATCCTCCGATTTTCTCCCAGGGTCCAAAGACATGGATCAAAGCTAATTGAATTCTCCAAAATTGCCCCATATAGATTGTGTTTGTGTGAGTAAGTGTGCGCCCAGTGCTAGATTGTTGTCCTGTCTTGGGTGTATCTGCCCAGCGCCCAAAACATTCTCCCCTGGATGGGCATTGAGAACCCCCCATGACCCTAGTAGAGGATAAAGTGGGAGATAATAGATGGATGGATGGATGTTAGTTCAATAAGCAAACCTTTTTCACACATAATCAATTCTTAAACTTGAGACTAGCTTCTTTGATACAAACCCTGCAGAAAAACAAATAATACTGAGTGCAACTCGATCTAATAAAGATTTTGTCTGTGAGAACCAGTTTCTCCAAACTGGTGGAACAAACTGGAAGGTGTTGCAATTTTGCTTTCAGATTTACAAATTTGTAGGTACAATTTATTTCAATTGACCAGCAAGACAAAAGACACAGAACAAAGACGGTTATATCTTAATCACAGTGCCCTTTTCTTTAATCATTCTTCATATGGGTAACAAACTCATAAACCAGCATACCTCTGCTTCATGAACCTGCAGACTCATAAGGTCAGGGTTGAGTTGAGCCGGTTGATATCGACATTTCAAAACCCTGAAAACAGTTCTTTCTAATTGGTTCTCATAGTCTGTGTGGGTTGGCTCGAGAAACCAATTTTTCCCCCTCGATTTATACCTCTGTAACAAAAAAAACAATGGAATTTATATATACAAACATATAATAGATACCATTCATTTATAACAATACTCGCACATTATAATATATAACTATGCATAGAAATGTACAATTTTAAGCGACCCAATAATCAAAGCAAAATGAATTACTTGCACATGAAACTATATATAGTGCCTATAAACATGGGCATACAACATAAGATACTATATATGACATAATGTAAACAAGGTTGAAAATTAAATGACACAATGCAACAGTATATATTGTAAGAACTAAAATTGAATACTGTATAAGGTAAATGGTTTTTGCTGATCTACTCTGGCAGTTATGTAGAAATATGATGTAATAAACTCAGATGAATATCACTTAGCAAAACAATGTAGGATACAAAACAGAAACTATCTATATGAATGCTTTGAAAAGTGTTTAGACTCACATTGGAAACATAGCAGCTGTCCACCAGCTGCACACTGCTGATGATGTTCAGTAAGGTCTCTAATGCAGATGGTGGCTGTTTTCTCGTCATTTCTGTGCAGACGTCTGGGCAACTTTCACTTCTTGATCCATCTCCTGCGTTGGCTGTGGATGTTTCTGCTGACTGAAAATGCACAGCACAAAACACACAGATTGTTATGCATTAAACCTTGGGTTATTCTACATGGGCTTTCTCTGAGTTCTCTGGTTTCCTTAATCTAAGTTATTGTGTGAGTTTGTTCTCCTCTGAATAGGCATAGGGAACCCTCCACTAGAGGAGATGAGGTGAGGTTAAAGATGCTGCAGATTATTAAATATTTGTAATTAAACCTATTTAGATCAGATTTTAACCTTGCATACATTTGTGTTCTGTTTTAAAAAAGGAACACATTTAAATTTACTTAAGATGGAACAAATGTCCTTGCGCTGTATCGGTTTGATTTTTACTCTGCTGTTGTATCATCAATACATCACTTCAACTCTAAAAGAGCAAACAGCAAAGTTAGACTTAAAAACACCTGTAATGTGTAAATACTGACAAAGAAACAGAAAAAAAGAGTAAGTGTCAGAGGTAAGTTTAATCAAAATGATTTTAATTTTAAAAACAGAAACACTAATGGGACTCTAAATGTTGTCATTTGGTAAAGAGTGACATTTTGAGAAAGATATTCAAATGCAACCACGTCACCTAATAACCTTCTAAAAAAGCATCATAAATGTCAAGCCAATAAAGGAAACGGCTTTTGCTCTGCTTCTTAATATCAAAGTTCTAAACAAACACTGTCAGTTTGAGAGATTTTACTCTTTGCTGAGTTTTGTTGATGATAACTCAGAGAATCTAGAACCCTGTTTCAGGGGTCCGTCTCTTTGACATGGTGTCATGTCATTACATTATTTGCTGAAAGCTACTCGCTGCATGATATTCACTGTGAACGTGGTCTGTTCATCGTTTGAATGTTGAGCTAAAGTTTGGGCCACAAACGTACAGTATGTAAACAACTCGTTACTTACATAAATTCGGTTTTAATGACATTACGCAGATAATCACTGATCTCTATTTTTTGGCGAAAGCAATTATGGTAATTATATGCTACAAGAAATTAACAAACAAAACTATAAAACATATACACCATCCATCCATCCATTATCTTTCACTTTATCCTCTACTAGGGTCGCGGGGGGGGGTCCCATGCCCATCCAGGGGAAAACATTTCGGGTGCTGGGCAGATACACCCAGTACAGGACGCCAATCCATCGCTGGCACACACTCACTCACACAGACACACTCTATATGGGGCAATTTGGAGAATTCAATTGGCCTTGATCCATGTTTTTTGGACTGTGGGAGGAAACCAGAGGAAACCCACGCGGACACGGGGAGAACATGGAAGCTCCACCCAACGACACACCTGGAAGTTGTGCAACGGGGGGAAATGCTATAAAAGGCAGTGGACAGCCCATTTGGAATTATTAAAAAATATTCATGGACCAAATATAATTAACATCAGTCTCATACGGCCCACCAGTGTAACGTTAAGATTTTTTTTGCGACACTAGACACTCCATACTGAAAAACTAGTAAAAAATAAACAACAATGTGCAAATACCTGTGAGGATTGAATGTTTTCAGAATGCTCACTCTTGTCCTGCAAGGCTGCTTCTGCAGTAATAAAGCACTCCACTGTGGCGGTCATCGGTTCTTTAGCCCATGACACTGAAATGTCGTCTTTATCTCTTACAGGTGACTCCATATTATTTCCAGGGCTCTTGTAAGGGTTGGTAAACTCAGGTTCTCCCAGTAGTGGTGCATCATCTACAAGGTCTCTGGTGTCCACAACCATTAAGTCGTCCTGTGGCTCTGCAGTATGTGTGACATCACTCCAAGCTGCATCTGTGTTCTGATTCATTGTGTCAGATGTCTGTTGATGCTGTGAGCTAGAAGCATTTGTTTGTTCGTACATGTCAACCTTTCCGTCCTCATTATCGTCCTTATTGGACTTATTTTTCTTTTTCTTCTGTTTTGCAGCACTGGGAAGCTTAGTTGATTTGCTGTCCTCCTCTTTTAAAGGTTTAGTGTCTGTGTTATCAAAGCTGGCTGTCTCTTGTCTCTCAGTTCTGTCTTCATGTAGAGTTTGAGCAATTGTCTGGAGAATGCCCTGGTTTTCAAGACCATCTATTTCTTCAGAAGCTGTATATGATTCAGGATTCAAATGCTGTTCTGTGATTGACAGACCCGACTCGTTTGTATCTTGAGTGGTACTAATTGGGTTTGGGATAATATTTTTAGACCTGTGTTCTTGTCCTGGTTCTGTGACTAAGTTCAGATGAGTTCTCTCGGGGTCCACTAATGACTGATTGGGATTCTCCTCACATTTTGTTCTTTCTCGGTTTTGTGAATGAGCATCATGAGTAGTACAGATTAAATTTCTAGAAATTATGTGATCAACTCTTTCAGGTTCCAGATCATCTCGATTACTTAAATCAATGTCCAGAACAATAGAATAAACTCCTTTGACGCTTTCTCCATATTGCATATTAGCTTCAGTTCTTAGGTTTTCAGAAATCTGTGGCACTGAACCATGTATCACGTGACCTTCTCTGTATGGATCTTCAATTAAAGGAGAATCACCATCTAGTATGATGGTGTGCACCTTTTTGGGAATTGGTACATGATTAGAATCTTTGCTTCCCTCCTGATCAGCAGTAACACCACCATCTGCGATGGCTTCTAAGTTCATATTGTCCTCTTCTCTTTTAGAGGTGAGATCATCAGCTGAGGATGGAACTGAAGCATTTTCAAAATGAACAGGACCCAACACTGGGCCTTGTTGACTGGTTTTGGAAAGATCCTCCAGAACAACTGTTAACAGAGGCTTTGGCATTGTAGCGCTTTGTTCAAACATACCGTAGGTGGATGAATCTCTGTCCACGATTGTTTCAAAGACATTGGACAAACCAGTTTGATCACCAATGATGATGTAGTCAGTCGTTTCCTGCTTAATAATGGACATGGGCTGCTCTGCCTGGTTCCATGGTTCATCACTACTAACGGATATTGTGTCTACACCGGCTGCTTCATCCATCATACCGAGGTCCACCATCTGCGTGAAAATGTGTACAACAATGACGTCAATCTAATGTTAATTTATAATCCAGACAAATCAAGAGAAAAGTTAGGATTGATGTTAATTGTTGGCATAACGGTGTATATAACCATCACTTAAACCAAGTTCTCATCCTACTGTCTTCTGCTTAATCCTCTACAAGGGACAAGGGGAAGGTTTTAAGCACTGGGACAGATACACCCAGGACAGAACACCAATCCATTGCTGGTCACACATTTTTTAACCACAAGCCTACGACTGTGACCTACTAACTGTGGAACCTTCCAGAAAAAAATAACAATAACATTTACAGTTAGCTACATTCGCCTCCCAGCGCTAGGGATTCCCGCTTCGTATCCCAATCCGAGTGGAGGTTCCATGTTCTCCCCGTGTCCACATGGGTTTCCTCCGGGTTCTCCGCACCACAGTCCAAAAACATGGATCAAGGTCAATTGAATTCTTCAAATTGCCCCATATAGAGTGTGTCTGTGTGAGTGAGTGAGTGAGTGTATGGCCAGCGATAGATTGGCGTCCTGTCCTGGGTGTATCTGCCCAGCGCCTGAAATGTTCTCCCCTGGATGGGCATGGGGAACCCCCCGCAACCCTAGTAGAGAATAAAGCAGAAGATAATGGATGGATGGATTTATATTACATTGTATATTAACCAGAGGCA
>JAFMOD010000902.1:116130-173682 GCA_019802435.1 Corydoras maculifer | reverse complement strand
ACACACACACACACACACACAGACACACACAAAATCTCTTATGCACGTGCAAATGGAGGTGACACAGTAAAGATGCATACTTTATGCATACAGTATTACACTGACAGACTTTTCTAGTCTTGGTGAGAGTGCGAGAGAGTGTGACCAGGCTGGACATATAAAGTATCTGCACATCATGTACTTATTAAACTTGTGGTTGGAGGTTATCCCCCCTTTCATCAACCACCCCAATATTATGGATATTATGGATATTATGGCAGATATTATGACGAATGCTGGTTTTTGCAACAATTGGCAACAATCTGGGGGCAGTCATGGCTTTGTGGTTAAGGAATGGAATGCCTTTTGACTTGAATGTCCACAGTTACTATGGCTAAGGTGCCCTTGGGCAAGGCACCTAACCACAATTGCCCCCTTGGTGCCGTATACAAGGCTGTTCACCACACTTGGCATGTGTGCTCACCTTATTCAATGTGTGTGTGTGTGTGTGTGTGTGTGTGTGTGTGTGTTTCACTGCACGAATGTGTTAAATGTGGAGGACTAATTCCTCAGTGTGTAAGTACTGTAGGCAAGATAGATCACTTAAAAACAACACATTTCCAGCCATGCATTTTTGTCTATTTTGTGGAAACCACGTAAGTCAGTTGACCTCTTGTGTTTTTGTTGGACAAAACATTTTGCGGTATTATCATAAATCCCTACGTTATCTTTATTCACACTGTCACAGCAAAACACTTGGCTGATAATTATCAGCAATCAGCATTTCCTATTTCTTTCTTTCCATCTGACTGGCCGTTTGTATATGGCTTTAGAAATTTTGTTTTCTAAATGTAATTTTTTTTAATTATTATTATTATTACTATTATTTTTTTTTATTACCACCCCTATATTAACTTAATCTGTGTGTCTGTGTGTCTTTTAAAAAGTTTGCAAATGCTATTTCACCCACTTCCCGTTATCCTATTAAGCTGAAACTTTGCACAATTGTTCCAAATTGCACATGAATCAATTACCAATTACCAAAAAAGTACCAATTAATTAACTAATTATTAATAATTAATTAATTTTGTTTTCTATAGATAAATTGCCCATTTTTTAAGTTTTATACCTCACAAGCAGAATTAATTCAGAATAAAGTCATTTAACATGATATAGGAGTGTTTAAAAAAAAAAAAAAAAAAAAATATATATATATATATATATATATATATATATATATATATATATATATATATATGTTATTAATAATTATTATTTAATTAATATAAAATTTTTATTAATATGAATAGTTAACAAATGCATAATAGTTCATTTGCGTTGCACTTTTAGGCCATCCGTAGTACTGCAGATTTAAAAGCGTCCATGCTGTACCATTGTTGGGCTGTTCCCGTTCTACACGTTGGACTAATCTGGTAGTGGACCGTCTCCAGTCTGCCTTCATTCTCCCTTGTTGACGGAGGTCTCAGTGTGTCATTCAGCTCATGAAGGGCCTCGAGATGTTCCTGGGTTTCCGTTGCAGAAGAACACACCTGAGATATAATAGCATGAGAGACTGGTCACTTTGAGCAGATCAATAAGAATTCGTAATTAATGCAAATAGGTTGTCATGCTACTCTGCCCTTTACTGTTGTCTACCGGCTTTTATAAGAACAATAACAATGACCTATTAAAACTAGAGAATAGGTTTTCAAATCAACAATGAAAGGCTGTTTTGACATCTGACAAACCCAGCCCAATTGTAATTGCCAATACTCCCTGCACCTACGAATATTTTGTATGACAACACACAAAATGCATTATGGCATTTTAATGCAAATTGAAGATTTTAAGTGAAAAGATGTATTTGCAGAAGACTTTTTAGAAAGTAAAAATCGAATTAATTGCAGAAAGAGGACAAATGAAAATGATTTGAAAGCATAAGCATTCACTAATGAAGAGGCAACGCCTAACTGCTACACCTCAGAAGCTGCCCTAACACGCACCCAAGATCTAACTTTTAACTGCGTGATTTAACACATCAGGAATCTCTTGGAACCGAACCAATGTATTTTATTGCACGGAAGATATAGGACACTGCTTTTCTGACATCCCATCTTAAGTTGATGACCCCTTTACAGATGAACCCGGAGAAAACCCATGTGGACACGGCTGAGAACATGGAAACTCCACACAGATTGGGATTCGAATCTGGATCCCCAGCACTGAAAGGCAGATGTGCTAAACACTATGTTACCATGTCTCCCCCTCAGGGCATCAGTTAGGGTTAATCAACTTGTTGCCTGCATAATCACCCATGTGATCGTCCAATGGGAGGTTTTTGGGAGTCCAGATGGTGATGTTCTTTGAGCAGGCGGGGTATTAGGAAGTATTAGGATTATGGTGAAAAGCAAGCAGAAGCAGAGAACAGTCATGCTGAAGCGGGGAATATGCAGATTAAGAAGAACATGGTTAGAGGTACCTGTTGGTCTGGAGCAGCAGCTGGTCTTTCTGTGTTAGTACTTAGCTCATGCCTCAAAACTGCCACATTAACGGATTCTCTGCAATCGACCTCCTGCCTCAGCTCAGGTACAAAAGACTCTATGGCTGAGCGGACACCCTAGATAGTAAGACATGTTGTAGACACTTTTAAACATATCAATATGGTGGTTAAATACAGTTACTGGGTTTTCAATAGGCCCTAAAAGAAATAGACAGTATGCATTGAATAAAACCTCCAAACCTTCTGTTGGGATTCAACTTTAATCTAAAAAATCCATAATAGAACCCACAGAACAGTGGGTACATCAAACATCCCCAATGGTATACACCATCCAGCAGATGGTCCAGCAGATAGGATCCCTGGATTTTACCCAGATGACCTGGATTTGACTCCTGGTATGGGAAGTGAGCTTTTAGTGTGGTCATAGGCTTGGGGTTATGGAACAAGCCTTGCCATCTGAAGGTCCCAGGTTCGATTCCCAGTCCCAAAAGTGCTATGGCTGATGTGCACCATACCCCAATTGCGCCCCAGGCACTGTATACAGCGCTGCCCACGGCTCACGTCACTCAGTGTGTGTATATGTGTGTTTCACTGCACGGATGGACAAATTGCCCTGTGGGCAAAATAGGTCACATAAAAACAAGTAACAAAGCTCCAGCATTCTGAAGTTACAGTAAGCATACTGAGTTTTAAATTCACTGATAGTTATCTTTATATTCATAGAACAGCAATAAAATATACCTTCAGTAAACAGCCCGCCTCTGTGGTAACTCCCCGTCCTTTTAAAAGGAGGGGTAAGACAAATAAAGACAGCAGGCAGAATTTTGGAATCAAGTTCTACTTGCCTGTCATAGATCTTTGTGTGAGAGAATGTGAATTTGGGGCGTGACTTGTAAAGGGAACAAAACATCAGTTAGAATGCAGAGCAACAGAGTTAAAACTATCTGATCTGATAATACCACCATGTTTAAAAAAGGCTTTGATTGGGATTAAGATTATCTGCATGCACAAACACGGCATAAGACTTATATATACAGGTTATTCTGTAAAACTGAGGTTAGGCAGAGTTTTAGAAATGCAATGATGTGTTGTCCCCCACCTCCCACTGAGTTCGGACAGATAGAGAGAGACGCTGGAGGTCTCCGAGCTGAGCTGGTGAACAAAATGCTCCAAGTCCCTCTACAGCCTTAAGGAATTCCTCTAGCACTTCTGGGTGAAGCCATCGTAGGGATTCCTATAAGTAAAAACATACAGCCCCATACAAAATAATCAGCAAACAGGAAGTTCAGGTCTATGCAAATCACTACAAGCCCTGTGCTGAATGATATAGTGGACTCCTGCAAATCCCAAACATGTCACAGGTAACATAGGAGACATGTAATTAGGAGGAAAAATGTCAATTCAGCAGAAGTTCCCATATGCTGACTATGCTAACTGTAAGTAATTACCTGTAAATTAGGTAAAAAAAACAAGTTACGCAAGTCATGCTGACGTTGAGGATGTCAGCTAGAATTTAAAAAGCTGTTAAACTAAGAACAATTAGATATATTTACATAAATACAAAAATATATGTCTAGTTTGCTGCATATGTTAACAGTTTAGGATCATTATTAGACTAATGGATGAGCAGTAACTGTTACTAATTGATGAAAAGTAACTATTATGTTTTAAAAGGTGAATTTACAAGGTTGCAGTTTTTTAACGTCACCATTCACCAAATGAATAAATCAATCAATTAAATAAACTACTCTGATATCATTATCTTCCTCCTTATCTCCTAATCCTATGCTAGGGACTATTGCTGGGCATACACTCACTCAGACAGACACACACTATATAGGGGCAATTTAAAGTAGCCAATTGACCTTGAATCCATGTTTCTGGATTGTGAGAGGAAACTGGAGAACCAGGAGGAAACACACAGGGATACGATGAGAACATGGAAACTCCCCCCCCAGATTGGGATTTGAACCCGGATCCCCAATGCTGAGAGGAGAACATGCTAACCTCCACGACTCTCTCTATGCAGGTTCGACTTTTAATATACAAACGTAAATCTAATAAGTAAATAATTTACTGTACAATATTCCAATATAAAATAACTTTGAAGGATTTTTTTTAATGTAATACAATCAAATATAATTTCATAAATTAACAAAACTTTAAGAACAATAAAGTAATGCATTAAAAAATGATTTCTACCTTCTTCCTTCTTGCATGTTCCACAGACAGGATTCTGCTGCTAAAAACATTGATGACCTCATCGATATGTTGATGGAGGCGCTCTTTGGACCTCTCCATCCGGCTCTGAGCCATGGCCTGGGCTCTTGAGAACACTTCACTCTGTGCAGGGATGTAACAAGGGCCAGCAGGTTTGGCCTCTTGGCCGCGTTGCATCTCGTCTCTGCAAGAACTCTGAGCTTTCGGTAAGTCCCGGGCTTGTTGTGGAGTGTGAAGCAACGCATCGGCCTGGGTGTGACTCAACGCACCACCCTGAGCAGGCAGCTCAACCTGAGCATGTGCTTGTGTCATGACATGCTTGCTGAATGTCTTCAGGGGTTGGTTTACTGTATCGGATAAGGTTTGATTCTTAAATTCAGATGCCGCTGGTTGAGAAGGTGAACGAGATGTTTTCTCAGGACTGCGTTTGCTTTTAGAGCTGAAGTCTCGTAAATGGTGAGATGCTTCTAAGGATGTTCTGATTGGATCTACACAAACAGTCGGGTGTACAGTCTCAGACTGTCCACTCAAGAGCACATTTTGTATATCTTCTGCTATTTGCTGAGGTTTGTTTGGAGACTTGAAAGCAACTTTGGCTTTTGGTGGCTTCTGGGTCTTAAAAGGAACATGACCTTGTTGACTTTGAGGTCCTGTGAGCTCCTTGTGAACAGGTTTCTTATATTTGGTATTCCATTTCTGGAATGTTCCTGATTGGGGCTGTGGAATTTCATACCCACGGACAACAATTTTCGGGGGTGGTTTATCAACTTCAGGTTCCACTGGACTAAGCAGCTTTATGATCTCCTATCAGAGAACAGGAGAGTTAATACATATGATGCCAAACAAAGCAATAGATTTTAAAAGCGACGTTCTCTGATTACCCGCGACTGTGCGACGGTCTGTTCCACTCGGTTCTGTAGGCTGCTCGAATCGAGAGATGGTGTGGAGGAAGTGGGCAGGTTTTCCAGCAAAGCAAATTCCTGCAAATTCTGGGCCTCTGTTAGCACCTGGCTCTCCAGCTGCAGCCCTCTGCAAAGCAGCGCCTAGAGACCAGAACACGTCATGAGAAGTCTGTGCACACAGATTCGCCTTAGATACATTTGCAGCACTGCTAACTTTAGCCCTGGGGTAGGGTCCCGCGTGGCCCTTGCACTGCCATTGTCTCAGATGTTGGCAGGCTTCCGTGGCCTCGGTGCTCCAGTGGTTCAACTCAGCAAGTGCACCCTCCATCTTAGACGATGCTTTCTGGAACCTCTCACAGGTCAGTCCGGCCTCACCGAGAGCCTTCTTAATCTGTGTACACACACAGACGCACACACACTGGCTTAGAGGCAACACAACGAAATAATTATTAAAAATAAGGTTTGCAATCTTTAAATAAGGTGTTACCTCTGGTAGTGTTCTCTTCAGATTCTGCAACAGCGCCTCATTCACGTCTGAAGATAAACTGTCCAGGTCCAGCTGGGACACTTTCTTCTCGATGTCCTAAAACATCACAAGAGCATATGAAGAGTAGAATAGAACCCAAATCAAAGCCATCCATCCATCATCTATCACTAAATCCTATAATATAATCCTTAAAACGGCAGCACGGTGGCTTAGTGATTAGCACGTTCCCCTCTCAGCACAAGGGATTCCCGGTTCGAATCCCCATCTGGGTGGAGTTTCCACGTTCTCCCCATGTCTGCGTGGGTTTCCTCCGGGTTCTCCGGTTTCCTCCCACAGTCCAAAAACATGGATCAAGTCAACTGCCGCATATAGAGTGTGTATGCGTGCTTGTCTGTGTGAGTGAGTGTGTGCCTAGCAATAGATTGGCATCCTGTACTGGGTGTATCTACCCAGTGCCTGAAACATTCTCCCCTGGATGGGCATGGGGAACCCCCCCGCGACACTAATATAGGATAAAGCGGAAGATAATGAATGAATAATCCTTAATCCCTCCAAATTTTAAGCTGGTTATTATTACCAGACCTCCCTTCCTAAACCTAACCCCATGTAAAACCCCAAGAAAGTCCTTACCATGTGATTATGACAAACATAAACAGAATGCATCCATTATCTTCCTCAATATCCTCCCCAAGGGTCACAGGTGGTTCCCCATGCTCATACTGGGGACATCGTTTCAGGCGTTGGGAACATACAACCAGGACAGTGCACCAATCTATTGCTGGGCACTCACTCACTCACATGCACACAATATAGGGGCAATTTAGAGCATTCAATTTACCCTGAATCCATGTTTCTGGACTGTGGGAGGAAACCAGGGAACTTCATTAAAACCAATGCTGACACAGGGAGAAGATGGAAACTCCACCCAGATCGAGATACAAACCTGAGAGGAGAACGTGCTAACCACTAAGCCACCATGCCATCCTTCTTGCACCTTTATCACACTCGTTTGTTTTTTCTTTTCGTGACAGGATACATATACATACCATCAATTTCTTCTTATATGCACGAAGAGCTCCAGAAGACACGTCTACAGTCTCTCTTAATGTCCAGCCTGCTTCCAGCATGAGGACCTGGGCTGCCTGAATGCTTGGCACCATCATGGACTGTTGAGATACCACCCCCTGCAAACAATGGGGAAACATTGGGTACGAACAAACTCAATAAAGGGTCTATATCGTTAAGAAGGCATGTAACAATTATTGTTTACTTACAAATTTGGTTCTCTTAATGAAGTCGGCCCATTTTCTGTTAAGTGTACTCAGTTCTTTACCCAACGATGAACTTGTGAGACTGTCCGTCATCTCAATCAGACTGTTGCCCACTTGATTCAGATGAGCATGCAGAGAGCTCCACTGAGTCACATCACAAGAATCCTAAAAAAAACCCTGCAATTTTAACTTTACACTACATTTCTACATTTACAGTACAATAAACGGTTCTATTTTTATTGTTTGATCATTTTGCTCTTTATTATTACATACCTTGTTTAAATGAGAGGACCTTATTAGGTTTAAAAATCATTATGTTTGTAACCATCCATTATGTTTGTATCTTCCACTTCATCCTCTACTAGGGTCGCGGGGGTTTCCCCATGCCCATCCAGGGGAGAACGTTTCGGGCGCTGGGCAGATATACCCAGGACAGGACACCAATCTATCACTAGGCACACTCACTCACACAGACACACTCTATATGGGGCAATTTGGAGAATTCAATTGACCTTGATCCATGTTTTTGGACTGTGAGAACCCAGAGGAACCCCACGTGGACATGGGGAGGACATGGAAACTCCCTCCCCTCTTGAATCCGTAGTGCTGAGAAAAGAACATGCTAACCACTAAGCCACCGTGCTGCCCTGTTTGTGACCATGCAATGGTTAAATCAATACCTCTGTCCCTGTCTGTGTCCATCTTTCTTGACTCAGAAAGTCCCGCATTGAGTGGGAGCATTGTGTGTAGGACCCCCACATAGACAGCACACTACTTATAGTATCCTTTACTGCATAAGCTTCTTCTGTGTTCATGTTCAGCTCATTCTCAGCCTCCTTCACCTGTCTGCTTACTCTCCCAGAGTCCTCTGCTGCAGAAAAGGAGATATTGTTATGAAAAGGAAAATAATTAGTGAGAAATACTTTCTTTCATCTCGTTTTCTTAATCCTATACTGATGACTCAAGTCTTTTTTTTTAATATTATTAAAATAAATAAAAAATAAATAATAATTAAATTAAATAAATTAGGATAAAAATCCCAAACTGCCTGGTTAGTGGTACAGTAAATATACAGTATGGTGCCACAGTTATAAATTTTTTTAACCCTAAATATAGCCTTAAAGTGTTTTACCCCTGACATGCTCCTACCACCCGCTAGAAAATATGTGGAAAACCTGGAAATTATAACTTATTATTTTATTGTTTGTCATGAATATCACTCACCCAGGGCAGCCTTGCTGGTATAAATGTTAGAACTCTGTTTCAGCTTATCGAGATCAGCTTTAACTGAGGACAGCAGGTCTTGCCTTTCAATAGTATCCTAACAAGGGGACACAAAGCAGCTCGTCAAAACATCAAAACACAATATCGATTATTTTACTGGAGAAATAATTTTAGAAATACATAAAACCTTACTATAGGCACAAGAAAACATCCATCAAAACACTAATTATACACAACAGCACCCATAAGACCTACATGCCAGTCCTGTAGCAAGGAGTAAACCGCCTCCTGGGTTCCATAAGGTCCTTTCCAGATGTTTAGTTTGCTCTTAAGATGTCCCAAAAGCTCGCAATAATTATGCCAATGCTTTTGGTATTCCAACTTGATCCCATGGTACTTTGCTGACACTCTTGCGTTGGTAAAACTACATGAAGTAAAGTTGGTATTAGAACTGACACTCGTTCAATATCAAAACTCAGCTTTTAAAGCTCATGCAAAATAAAACGACTCAGCAAATGCAAAAAAACAAACAAAAAAAAAAACAGGTAAATTCACAAAAGCTCTTATTAATTTGCATTTGTGCTCTTAGATCATCTTAAAACACGCTCCTCCCTACAGCATATGATTCCAGAGTATTTTCTAAGAGTAAATTGCACCATAACTGAAGGACAGATGTTAAATATCCATACCGCCTTTTGATTTCGTCGAGTTTGTCAGCAGGGATCACGGTGTTCCCATCGTCATCAGTGTTGCGGAACAGATGAAGCATGTCCAGGTGCCCACTCATGTCATCCATCAAAACCTGAATGATAATAGTTTATTAATCAGCAAAAGATACGAATCATTCTTCCATCCATCCATTCATTCATTCATTATCTTCCTCTTTATCCTCTACTAGGGTCGCGGGGGGTTCCCCATGCCCATCCAGGTGAGAATGTCTCGGGCGGTGTGCAGATACACCCAGGACGGGGGGGGCAATCTATCACTGGATACACTCACTCACACAGTGTACACTCTATATGGGGCAATTTGGAGAATTCATTTGACCTTGATCCATGTTTTTGGACTGTGGGAGGAAACCGGAGAACCCGGAGGAAACCCACGCGGACATGGGGAGAACATGGAAACTCCACCCAGATTGGGATTGGAACCAGGAATCCCTAATGCAACTTATTCTTATGAAGACAAATTATAAAGACTGAATAACCTTCAGTTGCTCTTGCTTATCTCTTGCATGCTGAGCAGCTCTGGAGTGGTCTTCAGAATCAGCCTGTTCTTCAACCAGCACCGCCTCCATACTCTGGAGCCACTGACCCAATGAGTGTAAAGGAGCCGGCAAAGCCACATCCAGTTCAGTTTTATATCTCTGCAACTGTTTCATGCATGTTATCATTAGTAATCTAGATGCACTTAAATCCATTCAGAATGTTACACCAGATACTGACAACTCCTTGTCAGTATTCCTTAGATTATTGTTTTAAACTGTTTCTTAGTAATCTGAGGCAATGATGAACTTAATTAACAGAGATGACCACTGTTCAGGTCCAACCAAGGAACCCATCCCATCAAGGGCTAGACTTAAATGACTGGTTAAAACCTTTATACTCTATTTGGCTGTTAATACATTATTCAGACCTGAATTTACAAGTGAAAGTAATGTGGAACTGTCATGGCAACTGCAGAAAACTTGACAACTTGATACAGGCAGGTTGGAATGTTATGACCACATCTCCAGCAACTTGATCTATGTGACTTTCTGATGTAAAATGAACACTCACCCTGTCCTCCACCCTGTCCCATGCCTTCTTTAGTGTAATCTGCTCCTCAGTAAGGTTGGTAAAACGTTTCATTGCACTTATCATTGGAATGACATGTCGACGCTGCTCATAAAATAACCCAGCAAAGGTCTGGAATGCCTAAAACCCATCAAAATGGTCAACCAATGCCATGATAAAATGATGATTTTAAGGCAAGTCAGGCTTAACTTTTATGTTTACCTGATATCGAACACTGTATAGTTCTTTCTCTGTGGAGGCCCACACATCCAGCAGTTCCTGATGAGACTGCTCAAGCCAGCAGGTCATCTCTCGGACTTTCTGACTTGGCGATGCCTTTGATTAAAAAACATTATAAACAGAATAAAATCAACAAAACTTTAAGGCTTCACAGATTTATTTGGGTTTCAAAGCATATTTGTACCTGATGCAAAGGGGCAACCAGCACAGCAGGTGTGCAGAAGGTGGGAAGGTTGATGGGGGAAAAACATGAGGCAGGAGAAAGCAGAGTTTGGAGCTACACCCAACACAAGGAATGAGCAAGAAGAACAAGACAAGTGTCAAAGCACTGGATTATGAGATAAAGGACGTCAACTGTAATGCAAGCCCGAAGAAAAGTACAGCTTTATGTAAGAGCTGCGAGAGTTAAGCTCGTGTGCAATGCAGATCATCAAAACTTTAAATCTTACCTCAAAATCATCATCTATCATGTCATTGGAATACTGCAGGAACTGAGCAACATAGGTCATTATGGACTTCTCGTCAGGATCGTTGACATCAATATCTGGGGATAAAAACATAGCACTTTGTTGATATACTATATAGTCAAAAGTTCTGGGACACCTACTCTACATATTAGAGATTTTTCCGACATCCAATTCTGAACAGCTTCCATTCTAGAATGCTTTTTATTTAAGATGTCGGAAAATTTGACCTATTCATGTAAAAAAAATAAATAAAATAAAAAAACATTTATAAAGTAAGGTGCTGATTTCTGAAAAAAATCTGTCATATATGTTTGATGGGTTTGTCCGGGCACCTCCCAGGGCATTTAAATCCATATATAACAAGAATATATACTAATCCTGCTCTATGCACTACAGCACAGTCATTTGGGAACATAAAAATGGCTAAATTTACCCAAACTGATCCATAAAAATGGAAATATGGTATTTAAAATAGGTAGTTCTGCTGTATGGCTAAGGTGTGATTTTATACCCCTCTGTATTTCAATGTGACCAAAGAAACACCCAAATTTAATGCTTATGGGACGTGTACTAGTACTTTAAACATTTAAGTGTGACAAAATCAGGAAATCAGGAAGGGGGCAAACTTTTTCACACCACTCTATATGTTTTGGAATGAGTGTGTTAGAACTAAAGAGGTTGGTTTACCCAAATATAAAAGTCAGAGATGATAAACTAATAAAATTACCTTCAGGTTCGAGCAGTCTTGGTATTCCAAGTTCCTGCTGAGCAATGCAGAAGGCTTCCTCGAGGTTTTGAAGGTTGTTCCTTATTTCTGTTAAGGAGAGATCTACCAGGTCTGGTCTCAGTGAACAGAGGATGGCAAGAAACGCCACACCACTCCTCCAGCTCGACTTAAAGTTTCTCACACTGATTGAGCAGCCAACTCTGACAAAAAAATAAATTAAAATATATTATGACTGAAACATTATGACTGACCTTGTGGGAGTATTAGAAGCCTGTACACACTTTTGACACTGGTCCTGCACCCACAGCAGCAGAGCCTTTTTAGCAGAAAGCCGAAAGCATGTGTGGATGGGGGATGCTCTCCGAGGCACAGGGCTGCCCCTCACAGGGGTCCCAGGACATGAGTCCAAACTGGAGAGAGAATCTAGAGATGAAGAGCGTGACCCGAAGGAGAGAGTGCTGGCTAACTCCTCAATCTGCAAAAGTTTAATGTCATGTGTTTTTATTGTTATACATTAAAATCAGTGACAAAGCTTATGTTAAATAACAGTTGAACACATGACATGCCTTCTGAATGTAATAGAAATGAGAAATATTTACAAAATAATACCCACTAATTGTATTTAAATGCACTTCTTATGAAGTAAGTATATAAACAAAAAGCATTATAAATAACGAGATAAAAAATAGGGACATTAACTACATGTTGTACATGTCACTAATATGTTTGTATGCTAATTATTAAAATTTACAACATTGATAGAGGATAAGCGGGAGATAATGAAAAAATGAATGAATGATCATTAAATGTTTATCAAAAACATCATTTTCAATAATAATTATTACAAAAAAAAATTACAAGCAGTTATAAAATGGTATTTAAAATAGGTAGTTCTGCTCCTTAAACCTGATTGGCTGCCTGTAAATTGATTGTAACTGCTTTATAAAAGCAACAAGGCACTCAAGGCTGTGAATAAATCACAGGAAATAGGTGTAACAGTGTAGTAACAGTGAAATGCCTAACAACACCCTTTCCCTTTGATTTAATCACAATAATGCTGCTCTCTTGTACCATATTGCTTTAATAAAGTCCATACCAAGAAAGCAAAAGTGTATCAACCAGTTGTGGGTAATATTTTGAATGCTTCATTACTAGAACACATTTTATTTAAGATGTCGGAGTGCATCGGGGCAAAATTTGACCCATTCATGTAAAAAAATAAAATAAAAAAAACATTTATAGAGTCTGTTCGAGTTTATAAAGTGTTTGTGCTGTGTTTGTCAGGGTCCTGCCCAGTGCATTTAAATCCATATATAACAAGAGTATATACTAATCATGCTCTATGCACTACAGCACAATCTTTTGGGAACATAAAAAAGGCTAAATTTACCCAAACTGATCCATAAAAATTGAAGTATATACGGCTGCATGGCTAAGGTGTGATTTTATACCCCTCTGTATTTCAATGTGACCAAAGAAAGACCAAAATTTAATGCTTATGGGACATGTTCTAGTACTTTGCTTATTTTATAAACAACTTTTTGTTATCGGAATAGAGTAATGTCCTCATGTTTAATGTTTGCACACAGGGCAAAAAGGTTTCATAGTAGAATAACATTTCTTAGTTAGAAAAGCAATATGTTGTTGCTATGACACGTGAAGTGTTTTCGGAACAGCTGAATTGTGAATCTCATTACAATACCTGTACTGTGGGTAATACAACACAGGTCTATTTTCCTTTATCTCTGTCAAAGACGGATAATTGCACTTTAATCCCGGGTGTCCTGGCCCCGTTTATTCAGTCGAACAAAAGGCTGAATCACAGTAAGCCTTTTGAAAAACTTACATTTCCAGCATTAGTTTTAAATGTGTGCTTAATGTAAAAGCACTTAACCAGGTGGAGGAATGATGTCAGGGCGGATCTGACTAAACACGCACAAACCCTGAAGCAAGTGTGAGTCCGTGAGCTATCTACTGTATGTCAGATGTATTACTCACATGACAGCGCAGAATAATAGTCCATACCAGACCCAGAATGATGGCAGGTTTGCCTTCAATGATGTCAGGGATGTTGATGTTAACCAGCTTTACCTGGGAACAAAAAAAATTATTATCTAATCATACTAAACCTAAATAAATTAATATATTTCATTCTAATGTAAGCAAATCGTGACAAAATAATTGCAAAACTCACTGATTTATTCTTTAAGAAGTTTAATGCTGCTTCAATGTTTCCTCTTTGTTGGAAGACTCCATGTCCTTTCTCTCGTCTCTGGGGGGGATTACATTCAATTGTTGTGATCGTGCACAAAACACTGAATTCTTTATTTATAAATCATTCGGTGGTTGACACGTACCAAGCTCTGGCCACTTACAACCTCCAGCAGATCCAGCAAGCGAGTTCCATCCCGAAGATCTGCAAACAGGTCCTGCACCAAGGAGGCCGGGCTCCTCTGTAAAAAACAAAAACCACACTGGCGGTGCTTGAGAGGTACAAAGCAGAAAAGCATGATTTGCATTATTATATAGTGCCATCCCAATGCAGTATGTGAACATATACACTCACTCACTCTATCTATCTATCTATCTATCTATCTATCTATCTATCTATCTATCTATCTATCTATATATATATATTTTTTTTTTTTTACTGTATATTATTTAATAAGAATTTTAGATTTTGTTGGATATTCAAATTATATTGTAAACAAAAAAATACCTGGATAATCAATGATGTACTTAATAATGAAAACAGAGAAATGTGTTCTTGTTGCAGTTGTGTTAAAATGAAGAACACGTCTGTCAAAGGGAAAGAATGTTCTCGTGCTTCAGAGGTGAACAGTGAATTACAGAAGCAGCAGCACCGCCAGAGCGGTCTAGTAGAGCCAAACAAGACCATCATCTCAAGTTACAGACCATCAAACTGGGTCACCAACTTGGCTCTATAAACAGCATGGCATATTTCCAGTGAACTCAGACCTTCGTGACCCTCAGATAAGTTCTATTATTAAAATACATAGTTAAAGAAATCACATTTTATTCCTTCAAACCTCTTTGGACTTCAATCCAAGTTGTACCATGGCAACAACTTCAACATGATAAACATCAAGCGTGTATGTGTGTTAAATTCATACAACGGCATATATATATATATATATATATATATAGAGAGAGAGAGAGAGAGAGAGAGAGAGAGAGAGAGAGAAAGAGAGAGAGAGAGAGAGGTTTCAAAAGGTTAAAGGTTTTTTATAAAGGTTATAAAGGAGACCTTTATAACCTTTATATAGTATTTCAATATTCAGGTATGGGATGAACTTTAATGCAGAGTATGTATGCATTTATTTTTTGTATTATTACGTTTAATGCAATTTAGCACATTCCATTATATTCGTAGTGTATTTAATTTGTATTTATAGTGAATACTGTGTTTAGATGTTATCAGGTTATTTTTAGGCGCAGTGAAAGGCATGACCAGTCAAACCATAAGGACATAATGCATTTGAAAAGGACTGCAAAGTGACCTTTAATGTGTCACAGCATTGTTCAGTCCTGCTCTTCTTAATGCTGTTGTGAATGTTAAGACGTTTGGTGTTTATCAAAGTTACCTTGAAAAGCTGAGCATTGATCCATTTAGTAAATGTCCTCTTCTGAACTTGTTCTTGTTCCACTGTAGAGAAAGGTAAACAAATACAGAAGCTCTAATCAAGGTGAGGAAGAAACGAATATAACATGAAATCTATTCATTAACAGGCTATATATTAGACCTTGAGCTTGTGATGTTGCTACATTAACTTGTATATATGAATATATATCAAAATTGAATACAAATACATACTAATTCATGTCGCAAAATCAAAAGCTCAAGGTCCAATCATGTATACTGCGAGCTCTGAAGTGCCTGACGTTGCCAATTGGCATAAAAAAAAAAGCTGCTGAGTTGCCAGTTAGTAAAATAATATTACGTACATAGCAAAATATTTACAGAATTTTAGAGCATGTCTGTATACATTTTGTATTAAATCTATAGTATTTATGTATTTACCAAATAGCCCAAAAATTGTATTTAGGTAGCACTGGGCCTCAAACCATAACTTTTCGAAACACTTATACATATACATATATAAACTTCTAAACATACATAAAGTCTTCTCTTACATTCTTTTGAAACATTCAACTACATTTTGAATTGGTCTTCATCAGTCACATATACTACATAGTTTTTAATTAAATGTTACCGGCTTAGAGATGGTTACTGCATCAGCATTAGATGTGTTACTGTTAAAGTGGAAATTATGGGGCAAATTTATACAAAACCTCATCTGTTAAAAGCTGCAAAACAGAACACATCTCAAAATCATCCAAGATCTTACAAGGATACAAGGATACTTTATTGTCAATTCCACTGCATACATACAGAGAACCTTCACGTCACATTTATTGTAACATTTTAATGTAGTTTCTGTTTGTAGCTAGCCACTGAAATAAAAACTGAATTAAAACCTTTCATCACAAAGCAGACAAAAATAGGTCACATCATGACTCAGGAAAACACAAAGGGTTTCACTCCCCCTGTAGTCAAAGCAAACAGCCATAAACTCTAGTTAGCATGCACCAATGCTCAATGTGTGGCCTGATTCCAACTCGCATTGACGGATATAGTGCGACTAAGAAACCATAGTTTGATCTTACAGTCAGAGAACATGTCAAATGCTCTGATATAATTAACCATCCCAATTTAAAAAGATTTAGTTTAAATTGATTTAAATTCTTATATATAAGTTACAGTGTAAGTATGATGGCCTGTACTAATGCTCGTTCATTTACCCCAGGCATGTTCTGTTTGAGCCAGGATCAAGTGTATCACTTTTCAGTGTTCTTAGTGGCACATGAGTCACTTGCTAATAAAGGTACCAGGCTGACTTCTCTCTATTCAACTCCAGGGGTCTGGAAAATTGCTAGAGACTTAGGGGAATTTTCCCAGTATTGTGCTGAGGGGCACAAAACTATTTTATGAATCTTTATTTAAACATATTAAATTTAGATTCTGCGTTCTGGTAGGAGTTCAGTTCACAGTGTTAAATTATGTTATAATATCCATCCATCATCTTCCGCTTTATCCTCTATTAGGGTCGCCATGCCCATCCAGGGGAGAACGTTTTGGGCGCTGGGCAGTTACACCCAGCACAGGGCGCCAATCTATCGCTGGGCACACAATAACTCACACAAACACACTCTATATGGGGAAATTTGGAGAACTCAATTGACTTGATCCATGTTTTTGGACTGTGGGAGGAAACCGAAGAACCCGGAGGAAAACCACGCGAACACGGGAAGAACATGGAAACTCCACCCAGATGGGGATTCGAACCAGGAATCCCTAGCGCTGAGAGGCGAATGTGCTAACCACTAAACCACCGTGCCGCCCTGTTATAATATCTAACTAGCCAAAGAAAGCAATGCACTCAGACCACACCCTAATATACAGTGTAGGGTTTAAGCATTTGGCACTTGGTAACTCTTTTTAAAGGTGTGGAGTGACAGGAAGACTTTGCTTGTATAATTACTTGTATATGTCTAAGGGCTGCTCTTGCAAAAACAAGTTCAAGTTCATTTATTTACACAGCATTTTATTATTTTTTTTACAATAGTGCATTATTGTACAGTATTCTGACCCTGAACCCCCAGAGAGCAAGCCGAAGCATCAGGGGCAAGAAAAATCTTCCTGTTATTGTTGTTTTTTTAAGAACAGCCCTTGTGTGGCTTTAATGTGTTTGTGTGTCTTTCCTCTGACATTAGCACATTATGTTAGGTTTGCAAATTATAAACACTTAAAAAATATTATTATAATAAAACTAAGGCTGATTTATTAAATCCTCCAGTGGAATCCATCCAGCCATCAATTATCTTCCACTTTATTCTCTAGTCGGGGCGCTATGGGGTTCTCCATGTCTATCCAGGGGAGAACGTTTCAGGCGCTGGGCAGATACACCCAGGACAGGGCACCAATCTGGGCACACAATCACTCACACACACAGACACACTCTATATGGGGCAATTTGGAGAGTTCAATTGACCTTAATCCATTCAATTGACTCTGGGAGGAAACCGGAGAACGTGGAGGAAACCCACGTGGACACGGGGAGAACATGGAAACTCCACCCAGATTTGGATTCGAACCGGGAAACCCTAGCGCTGAGAGGAGAACATGCTAACCACTAAGCCACCGTGCCTTCCCTCCAGTGGAATCCTTGTTGTTATGATCCCGACCTTGCAGCAGCATCTGGACATCATCGATATCCAGTGAGACAGCCTGCTCATCCATAGGAGTGGTTTTGCAGTCTCCATGTGATGCCATTATTGCACACCTACACTCAGGTCTGCAGTTCCTCCGTCATAGTAAGCTATACAGTAAACACAAAGAAGAGAGATTTCCAAAATTAAATACTGCACAATTCAGCAACAAACCATGCAGTGACTGCACGGAGCAGGTGCAATAGCTCGGGTTTATTCTGATACACATCACTACTCAGAGCACAACAGAGTTGCTGCAGATTGCTGCAAACTTATAGAGTTTATTCTCAATCATATCTCACCTTTTACACTTAAGAGGTAACTATCATATATTCATTCTCTGGCACTGTAGTCTCAGTCTTTTTCCCACACACACTCTGATTCTCTTTGCATACAGAACACATTAAGCAAGTTCCATTTATATCCCACAGATTAAGAAAGTAATAAACAAGGCCTCGTTTCCTACCAGAAAAAAAAGTTATCGAAGTAAAACCACTTTAAGCCACATGCAGGCCTCATAACCTGTATTTTATCTACACTCACGATCAAGGTCAAGCTCCGTAACAAAGACCCTGAGACCTGCAAGGAATCCGTGTGATCTGAAAATAGGACGGATTGACCTGCAACATGTGGCAGGCAACAATTGCTGTACATGAGGATACATCTGAATGTCACGCCGTGTTATTACAATTCCATTATCACAAACAGGAACAAGGTTGTGATATATTACTAAGAAAATGATTTAAGAAGTATAATTAACAGTTAAAGAGAGTAAAACATAATAATTACATGATACATCCCCTATCACTGAGAGGTGGACATGCTATGCCACTATGCACCTATTTATTTTTAACCCGGTTAATATTCTAAAATTGATATTCCAATATTAAAACACCACAAACGATATAGTCTGCATGGTTTAAATCCTGTAGTTCCAGATTACACTATCATAATCTGGGTAAAATGTTGATATTAACAAGAAAAGATACTATAGATACTGGGGGGTGGGGGGTAGATTTATTGACAAATCTATTAAAGATGGGTCAAATGGTAAGGCATGTAATAGATTAGCCCTGTTGCATTTTACTAGAACACTTATAAGAGCTTTAGCTCTTATTGCATTAACACTGAGGGTTATTAAACTATGCATGTGGATTGACACCCCTCTTCATGTCAGCTGATTAGCCAATACCACAGATCAGTGTAGCAGATATCAGCTTTTCAGGTTTTCCTACATAATCACTGCACTGGGATTTTATTAGCCCCTCTGATTGAGTACACTGATGATTATTGACTCCATCAGTGGATTGCTTACACCCAAGACTCCCAATAATGACCCTACCAATGCATGGACTCACCGAATGGTGACATCACATGCAAGAGATTTATTCAAACAAGACTGCACTGTCATGATTGCACAATATTTTTTACACCTAGGTATTGATCTACACTTTAAAAATATCTCTCAAGTTCTTGCACAATATTTCTCCGAACAAGGATTGCCCAAGGCCAAGCGCTTCTCAAAACTGTCTTATGGAAATACTACAGCATTTGATGCAATAGAGCAACGGTACGTTGGTGTGGGTTGAATAGCAAGGTCAAAACTCAAGGCACAATAGTCTGAGGAAGCAGCTTTATTTTCCCAAGTATTAATGCATTTCAGTCATCATTGGTATTATGGTGTTACTTGGTGCCCTGTGTGAAGAACCGGAACACTATATAAACCTCAACAGTATGAGTGTACAACCACAGTCCTGGATCTTCCTGTTGAGGTTAGATTAAGGCATTATGTTCCACACTTGTGGACTTGTGGTTAAGCAACCAGCATTGCTATCTGAAGGACCTTGGTTTGATTCCCGGTCCCACCATGTACCATGACTGGAGTGCCCTTGAGCAAGGCACCTTACCCCAATGCTCCCCGGGTGCCGTGTATAAGGCTGCCCACCACTCCAGGTAAAATGGATCACTTACTGTAGGATGCAGGTAACTGCATTATTAAATCCTGCATTAATTAACTAGAGCAGATGAGGAATGTTGTTACTGGTACTAAACTCAACGGATAGGTGATTTGCAGTCCCGAGTGTTAGAGATCACTAACCTACAGAAATAAAATTATACTGTTATTAATTTAATTAAATTTAAACAATAAGCCTAATGTGCAGCTGTTAACAAAAAGCCTGTGGCAGAGACATGTAGGAAAAACTGGACCTCTGGATTAAGCATGACTCAATATGCAACCTTGATTAGTCACCACAACACACAACATGCTTACTGATTTAAAGTTTTCGTATTTCCTATCTCCTCAATGCCACAGTAGTGGATTACTAAATGAAAACATTGAAGTTGGGGTGGTATGCGGTTTTGCAATCTTTTCTCCCTCGTCTATTTTAAAGAATTGCAAAAATAGGATCAGAGCTTTATGCAACTGTAGATTTTTTACCAAAATTTGCATTCAAAGCATTTAAATATTATTATAGTGTTAAATATTATTATATTATTATACAATGGGGCTGAATTAAATATTTCTGTTGTAAGGCCTGATGAGGCTCTAACGAGTTATTAGTGTTTACTATAAAGTACCTGTATTCTGACCCCTACCAAGTTGTACTTCACTCTGGATAAAATTGTTTGCTTAATTACCAAATGTACATGTAGTGTACATTTGGTAATTGTACCAAAAGGGCGTGGTAGCTCAGTGGTTAGACAGTTGGGCTATCAATCTGAAGGATGGAGGTTCAAATCCCAGGTCCACTGAAGTCACCACTGTGGGTCCTTGAGCAAGACCCTTAATCCTCATTGCTCCAGGGATGTTGTGAATAACCCTGTGCTCACCTTGTAAGTCTTGTAAGTCGCTTTTGGATAAAATCGTCTGCTTAATTACCAAATGTACATGTAGTGTAAAAGTGAAGTTATATAATGGTGAAGAAATAAGCTGTACCTTGTTGATCACCTCTAGGTGGCAGAACAAACTCAGACTACATTCAGTTTGGTGTGGCGATCGTTTTATAACGATCTGTACACGCCTGTGTACAGAACTGTAGGTGAAGGAACACCGAATAAAAAATAAAACATAATTCAATGTGTAATGCTGCATTAGATAAGTTTGAGTCAGCTTAATTAGGTGAGCTTAGTTAATGCTGATGGGAAAGCAACTGACTTTACGTTACAGTCTGGTGGAATTAGATGTACAATAGCATGAAGAGAATGAAAATGAAAACGCTGTGGAGATGGCATGATGCACTATAGGATCTTATGTAGCTATAAGAATCGATCTTAAGAAATATTCACAAAATTTCAGAATTTAAGAATTACTTCTTGATGTATGAATGTTCATCTATTAACAAACACAGTAAAAAAATACACTGTTATGAAAGGATTGTAGTGATTGGGGGGGGGGGTCCATGTTCAAGTTCAAGTTCAAGTAATTTATTTATATAGCACTTTTTACAATAGCACATTGTCACAGAGCATCTTTAAAGTTTTTGTTAACCTTTGAACTCCAAAAGGTCCCCAAGCCCACATGCCCATCTGGGCAAAAACACCTAAACACACACACACACACACACACACACACACACACACACACATCATACAGGGCAATTTTCATTCATCCATTATTTTCCGCTTTATCCTCTATTAGGGTCGCGGTGGGAAGAACGTTTCGGGCGCTGGACAGATAGACCCAGGAGAGGGCGCCTGTACAGGGCAATTTAGAGCATTTAATTTGACTTGAATCCATGTTTTTGGACTGTGGGAGAAAACCAGAGAACCTGAAGGAAACCCACATGGACAGGTGGAGAACATGGAAACTCCACCCAGATTAGGATTCGAACCTGGAACCCCAGCGCTGAGAGATAAGCATGCTAAGCCACTGTGCCACCCAGTTATTATTATTAACATGGGTTTCCCTTGGGTTCTCCGCTCTCCTTCCACGGTCCAAAAACATGGATTCAAGGTGAATTGGTTGTTCTTAATTGAATAGCAATGGATTGACACCCTGTTCTGGGTTCTCCCCTGGATGGTGACCTGCGACCCTATAGTAGACCATATAGATAATGAGATGACATGAGATTAGACCTTATTCTTATATATTATAAATGATCATACAAAAACAACAAATCAAGTTCATGCACTTTAACTGCAGCACCTAAAATCCACATGAACTGATGACGTAATTCCAGAAGCACATTTTAACTAATAGATAATGAGCTGATCACGTGGTTTTACTTACTGTAGTGAGATGTAGGCTGGGGCGCTCGTGCACGGTCCGACTCCCAACTGTTTATTCCCTGAATGACTCTCCGTCCCGCGCGCCCCAGCCGCGCGCGTCCTCACAGGGTTGCCAGATTGGGGGAGATTTCACTTTCAGAACGCAGATCAGATTCTACCCACACCACGAACACGACATTCATTCCCAGCCTCTTCATTTCAGTGGATTTAAAGAGTTAATTGGTATTCAGCCTCCAAAAGTTAAATATAATAAAAAAGGTGTTATGTACATCACATTCTCTCTCTCATACTCACTTGTCCTGGAGGTCTACCTCTTTCCCAGATTTTAAAATTGTGCCAATTTTGACTTACTCAGCTAAAAGATCTAAAAGATGAATAACTAATTCTTGGGGTCGGATGCTGATTTTTGAAGTAGGGGCCTGGCGTGTAATCTTTTTAGTCTAGGGCTCTGGGCAGGGCAGGTTATTTAACACCGAACATCCTTTTCTTTATGGACTTTGCTTTTTGTTCTTGTGCAGTCGTACTGAGACTTGGAAGCCAAGTCCTGGCTGGGTACTTAATTTTATACACTTGTGGCAATGAAAATGAATAAAACAACCGAATTCTCAAAAACAATTGTATCTAGATTTGCAGTGATTATATATATAAAAGGCATGACTGGGTAATTCATTTCATACACTTGTGGCAATTAAAATGAATTAAACAACCGAAGGCGTGGTTAGGGGGGTGGCTTAGTGGTTAGCACGTTCGCCTCTCAGCGCTAGGGATTCCCGGTTCGAATCCCCATCTGGGTGGAGTTTCCATGTTCTCCCCGTGTCTGCCTGGGTTTCCTCCGGGTTCTCCGGTTTCCTCCCACAGTCCAAAAACATGGATCAAGTTAATTGAATTCTCAAAATTGCCCCGTTTAGAGTGTGTTTGTGTGAGTGAGTGTGTGCCCAGCAATGGATTGGTGCCCTGTCCTGGGTCTATCTGCCCAGCGCCCGAGACGTTCTCCCCTGGATGGGCATGGGGAACCCCACCGCGACCCCAATAGAGGATAAGCGGGAGATAATGAATGAATGAAGGATAAACAACCGAATTCTAAAAACTTTTACCCATATTATGTATCTAGCTAGATTTGCAGTGAAGATATATTTTTATACATATATATATGCATAGTGGAAACATATAAACGAAAGTAGATATCTGAAGCTTTATATTTGTATAAATAAATAAACTGTATTGAAACCTAAAGTTTCAGAGATGCACTCTTTCGTTTTGAATGGAATCCCGTCATAAACTTTCACTTGTCTTCTACATTCAAACCAGATGGTGGCAGCATAAACCCGATTGTACAGGTCTCGGTCAAATATTAAACAGCCGTTAGAGGACTACGAGGTGCCCTACGTAGTGAACACAGATCATTACTTTTCTCCGACCCACCTTTAGAGGGATGAGGGAGTTATTTGGAATTCGGTCAAAGTCCGGCAGGCTGCAGTTAATCAGAGACTGCACGTTTGTTTGCTGTTTGTAACGGTGAGCAGATTTGTGTTTATAATTCATTTAAAGACATGTTTTTATATCTTGTGCGTCGAAATATTTATGTCATTTGTTTATATTTTAATTGAGGTGACTATGAAACTACTTTGTTTAACACTGAAAAATAAACAGAGTCGCAGAGTCAGCGTTTGGGTTGCAGCATTCTCAGGCTTCTGTACTTTTTGGTTGTAGGCAGCATTCTCAGGTTTCTCTACTTTTAGCATACAGCACTTTCAGACTGCTTCATTCTTATGTCTCGGCCCCCCCCCCCCCCCCCCCCCCCCCCCCCCCCCCCCCCCCCCCCCCCCCCCCCCCCCCCCCCCCCCCCCCCCCCCCCCCCCCCCCCCCCCCCCCCCCCCCCGTACTCAAGGTCATTGATATTTCATAAAACTGTATTTCTGTATAGTTTACAGATACCTGGATTGTATTGATAAACATAATAAATATACATTTTGAAATTCTTTAATTGAAAGGTCCGAATGGATTTCCCGAAGCTTCCGCCTCATGATGGACCACTTTTGTCTGTGGTCGACATGCACACAGGAGGAGAACCTTTGCGCATCATCACTGGTGGATACCCAAATGTAGGTGGGAGCACTCTTCTTGCTAAACGGCGTTACGTACGAGAACACCTCGATCACCTTCGTAAAGTGCTGATGTTCGAGCCTCGTGGTCACTACGACATGTACGGCGCATTGCTGGTGGAAAGTGAGATGCCAGAAGCGGATCTGGGGGTTTTGTTCATGCACAACGAAGGGTACAGCACCATGTGTGGACACGCAGTCATCGCACTTGGCCGGTTTGCTATAGACTACGGTTTGGTAAAGACGCCGACGTCTCCTGAGACACAAATCAACATCCACTGTCCCTGTGGCCTGGTCAAAGCTTTTGTTGACTATCATGACGGTAAAACAGGGGCAGTGAGGTTCCACAGCGTTCCAGCCTTCGCCTTCGCCACAGGTGACCGTCCAGCCAGCCAACATTATTTAAGATACGACACTTAAGTTGCAGAACATAATAGTATGTGTTCACTACTATAGACATAAAACACATAGTTCATTAATAGAATTGTCTAACACTAATGTCTAGGTAGGGTTAGGGATCCAGGTTTGAATCCCGATCTGTTCTCCCTAATGGTTTCCTCCGTGTTCTCCGGTTTTCTACTGTCCAAAAACATGGATTCAAGGTGAAAATGACTATATCTAAATTTCCCCATAACTACTTTTGTCTGTGTAGACTAGGAAACAAACTTTCACTTACTTTGCCAATTTAGTTTTACTTTATTGCCGATACTTAGTACTTTTAGTTTAACTTTACTACGGTTATTGTTCATTTTTTATCTCCCCTTTTGTGTATATAAACATGACAAATGGAGCATCTGTAAAAACTGCAATTTCCCCCGGGGATTAATAAAGCATTCTGATAAACTAATAAAAACTAAATTAATGTTACAAAGTAGCTGAGAGGAAACTCATCATTTAGTAATAATTACTTTCCTCATTAAATAGATTAAAGGGCAATTTGGGGCAACCAGCAGCTGTTCTGTGGATAAAAAAGAAAAAAATATAAAATAAAAGTATAGAATATAAAAAATTACACATGCAATAAACAATACTGAACGTGTGTAGTGGCTAAACAGTCCAGTCCTGTCATGCAAAAGCATAAATATTAAGAATAAAGTCAGCAGTGCACATCTGCATTATTGTTCATCTTGATTGTTAATTAAAAAAAAATAAGTTTTTTAAAGAAATTGAACATTCTCTTACCTTTATAGATGTGAAGGTCACTGTTCCGGAATATGGAGAGATCACGGTGGACATAAGTTATGGAGGTGCTCTTTATGCTTTCGTCAATGCTGACCGATTCGGACTGAACCTAAGCAAGTCTAAAACCAGAGATCTAGTTGACGCAGCAACCTCAGTGACTGAAGCGGTCAAGTCTCAGGTCTAAACCTTTATGAGGTGAAGTTTTAAAATCCTGATTTTAAACAAATACTTTAAGCATTTGTAGAATCTGCCGAATTGTTTTGACAGGTGAAGCTCCACCATCCTGTTAGTGAAGATCTGGCTTTCTTATACGGCACAATCCTCACTGATGGAAAAGACGCCTTTTCAGAAGAGGCCACATCCAATGTGTGTGTGTTTGCAGATGCTCAGGTGAGACAGACCTCGGTGTATGTGACATGATATTGTTCTAGGGATTAGATCTAAGTCTAATCTAAGTCTAATCTAAGTGCCCAATTAAGCAGGAAGTGCTTGTGCCAAATTCAGTGCTTACAAAGTAAAAGGAGGAAAAATATCTAAAGAATTTCAAATCACACCAATAAATTTTAAAATATTGCCCTACTGTGCACAACATGTAATAGATTGCATAATAGAATGCACCACCTACCAAGAAAGCATGCACATCTAGACTCAAATATATACAAAACATTTAACAATTCACACAAACAGATATATACTCACATTTCTGACCATGACCAACCTGAAAAGATTACATTACATTAATATTTGGTCATTCAGCAGATGCTTTTATTCAAAGCGACTTACAAGGTGAGCACAGGGTTAATCACATCCCTGGAGCAATGAGGGTTAAGGGTCTTGCTCAAGGACCCACACTGGTAACTTCAGTGGACCTGGGATTTGAACCCACAACCTTCAGATTAATAGTCTAACACCCTAACCACTGAGATACCACGCCCTTAAAAAAAAACAACATCCTGATAATGTAAATAGCCTGGAAGCTGACATGCCGTAAAACCCTACCTACCTAATAAACTTATACTGATAAACTTACTGACACACACGAACACCTCGGGGAAAAAAGTATTAAGTTACTGGAAATGCTTACACTGGGGCAACATGCTAAGACTTAATCAACCATCCCAGGTAATGAGGTAGAGGTACTGACCGCTGTGCTACAGTATATTAATTTTAGATATAACAGGATCTAATCAAAGCAGAGAATATTAGTCACTGTAATCAACATTCATCATAAATATAATGGCATAACCTTTTTCATGATGGTTTAAATTCTGGCTGCTGCTAATAATGTCCACTGTTTATCGTCAGGTGGACCGAAGTCCCACTGGTTCAGGTGTGACCGCTCGCATTGCTCTACAGTACCACAAAGGTCTAATCCAGCTGCACCAAACAAGGAGCTTCAAGAGTGGAACTACAGGGGCTGTATTTACAGGCAAAGCTGTTCAGGTACCAAAATCCATCGGAACAGAACAAATGAGCGAATGTCTGAACAACAAATATTAAAATAATACAAAATGAACTCCAAGGAGAAATCTCTGTTTGCAGGAAACCACATGCGGGGAGTTTAAGGCCGTGGTGGTGGAGGTTGCTGGTCGTGCTCATTATAGTGGAGTAAGCTGCTTCACTCTTGAGACTGACGATGCGCTTAATGGCTTTTTGCTCCGGTGAACCTGCTGCAGTGCTGAATGGAGTGACTCAGATGGAATGAAGGTATGAATGATTCCTTCTTCATTTGTTATGGGACAGAATACCTTCACTGTTCACAGCGAGTCAGATTAATCCTGTATTACTTCCATAAGAAATTAGTATGAGTACAGTTTACCAATCTGTTAATGATGTTACAGAAATTATAAAACACATTCAAGTTTAACAAAGGTCATAAAAACTGGCGGCCAATGTTTCTTTAGATAAGTGAAATAATTCACGGAGGTTCTTTTTAATTCAAAGCATTCTGGTATCTACATAAATACATTTTTGATTTGCCAAACTTAATTAGATTTTAGATTATTATTTAATTTAATATAACGCGTTTGATTTGCGTTTCACGTACAGTAAAGATGGACTTTAGTTCTATAATTCCAGACTGTTGTCCATCTGTTTGTACATCCTCTTTACTCTGTTTTAATAGTTGTGAATCCAATAGTAGCACCACAGAGCAGGTATTATTTGGTTGGTGCATTATTCCTATCCCAGCAGTGTCACTGTGGTGTTTATATAAAACTACAGCAGCACTGCTGCACTAAACCCCCCCCTCACCACATCGGTATCACTGCAGAACTGACGATACCCCAAATGATACCTGTTTCTTTGTTGGTTCTCTGTTCTCTATTGGCCAGGAGCATCACAGAACACAGATGGACTACAGTCTGTAATTATAAAACTACAAAGTCCATCTATAGGGTAAGTGGAGGAAATAGACAATGCAAGAAAGGGGGTGTTTTGACAACTTTGACTGGTACTGTATATTTATGTAAAATATTTATTTGTAATATTTAAAATGTGGATTCGGCCAATGGTGCTCAAAGATTTGCATAATGTTTAATCTCATTAAATATAATTTAGCATAGTGGTTTAAAATGTCAAAAATGTATGTAATAATTGAAATTGCAAATCCGAATGTAGTAAAGTACAAAACATATAATTTGCATATGAATATGAATTAAAACATTCAGTAATATCACTCTTATGAATGAGTTGCATTTTCTCAATTCGCGTTGTCATTACTAATTTTGGCCACTAGAGTGCAGCAAAATGACGCATTATCTGTACTATGACGGAATCCCACCTGAATGTCTTACTAAATCTCAGCGCTGGGTGTTTCCACGCCGGAACATATGCAGTGGCTAATGTTAGTCATGTGACTTAATCCCTGATTAGCTGATGACTGAATGAGATTAATAGATTACAGTTAAGGAGCACTTTATTAGGAACACCAGCACACCCTATTCATGAAAATGATTTAGTTGGATAATGAGTGGGTGAGGAGTGTAATGAAGAAATTGAGATCTAGGTGGTAAGAAATAAGGCTGGGGATTATCAGTGATTTTAACTGTGGCACAATTGTTGGTGCCAACCTGTCGGTTGTATTTAGTAACTGCTAATGTTTTCCTTAGTTACTCAGAGGTGAAATAAGAAACATAAATCTGCTGTGAATATACAGTACCAGTCAAAAGTTTGTAACCTCCTTTTTGCTCACAGAGCAGGGATTATTTGGTTGGTGCATTATTCCTATCTCAGGAGTGTCACTGAGGTGTTTAAATGAATCTACAGCAGCACTGCTGCACTAAACCCCTCCCCCCCTCACCAAATCAGTGTCACTGCAGATCTGACAATAAACAATCCACCACCCAAATGATACCTGTTCTGTGATGCTCTGGACCAATAGAGAACAGGGAACCAACAGAGGACTAACAAAAAACAAACACAGATAACCTTCGTAAATCCTCGTTTGTCTATGTGTACTGTAAAAGTACACTAATACTACAATAATCAAATTAAGCATCACAAGTATTTCCTCCCATTTATTCATCTTCAAGCTCCGTCTTACAGTGGCTGGCGTTTTTAAATTAATAGTCCGATGGAGGTACGTCACGATAAAAAAAACTGCCACAACATGAACCAAGCTGTGAATAAAACATATAAAAAACACCGGAATGTTTCCAGCAAAGTAAGGAAAAGTTAAGGGAGAGAGTATTGCGCTGATTTGGTTACGCTGCTTCGTTAAATAAGTGTACATTTAAAATGACAGTCCTCAAAAATGTCTCTGAGATCGAACATCAATGCATAGAACCTGCACAAATGAACAGTGGGCCTGGGCCTACTCTTAAAACCTAGCATTTAAAATGATCTTCAGCCAGCCTGCGTCTGATGTTCTAAACAGTTCTTTATATTGCGGCAAGGAGCAACCTCTAACCAAGGTTACTGTTATTACTTTTTAATAAAGGCAGTTTATATAAAATGATCTTTAACAGTGAAGGAATGAAACGATGCAGTTGTGCCGTGAATGAAGTACTCGGATTTCTAAAGTGAACTTAGATCTTGTCTTTACATTACGGTATTATTAAGGATTAGACTTTAAAACGATTTGAGATTAAAAACAAAACAGCTTGAGTTGGGTTCTGTGTTGCATGCAGTGCTTCAGTCTCAGAGTTTATGAGCTGCTGTGTTACGTTCTTATGTTGATGTGACGGGATAAGTGAGTGGAAGCAATCCTCCACTGGAACATCAAATGCAGTTGTACCTCTGCGTTGTTTTTTTTTTTTTTTTTTTACTCCACGTCAAATCCAGATTTGACGATATTTTTTTGTCCTTGTCTAGCAAGTCTGTCAGCTCGGTACACCAGCACCAAGTAGAAAGCTTATTACTAAAGAAATGAGATCACTGAACCAGGTTATTGCGGCAGCCATAGTCCACAGACTTACCACACATCTTTCCTTTTCAGCGAGTAATGTTTTCCAGTCAGTAGGAACTATATGAGCACCTTAAGGAGCCACTGCCTCCCACAGATCCGTTTTATGCCCCCGTTTGAGTGTTCTCCAAATATCCATCCCCAAGGAGCAGAAACGAGAACTCGGAAGAAAGCATATGGCGGAAGAAATGTCTCAGGTCAGAGGGGATACGTCCCAGTTCTGTGTGGCTCGTTGACGAGTATCGATCCTGGCGTAACGTCTCAGATGTTGAGTTTGGTGACGGGCCGCTCCCTGCCCCCATCCGTGGCCGAGCTGTTGATGCGTTTGCGGTTCCGCTTCATCTTGGACAGGTCTTTGTCGAACACTTCACCCGAGCGCAGTGCAGACACGAGGTCGTCAAACTCGCCCCCGTCGTCCTCGCCGTTCTCTTTGGCCTTGCGGGCCTTCCTCTCCTTCTCTCGCTGCTCTTTGAGCTGTGAATTCAGGATGGAAGTAGAACAGAACCTTTAGAAATGCTGTGTAGCTATCAATTGGTTTATTTTCAAGTTCTCTTGAGCATCTCTAAACACAACCTTCGAATCCAGAACATGTTCTGTGATTAACATTCTAAAAATACAATACTCACAGAAATATTTTAGAACACAGTCAAGCTAAGTGTTTAAAATTTGTATTTACAGTTCTGACATTTTAAAGCTGCAGATGTGAAAGAAAAGTTGTAGAATTGAAATATTTAGCAGTTTAATAACCCAAATTACCACTCTAGTTGACAGTAATTAATGACATTTTTAAAATGGGTAGTTCAAGTCCTTAAACCTGATTGGCTGAGCTGTTTGTCCAGCCATAAAACATTACTGACAATAACATCAAATTTGTATCAATGCGCGATATACAATACATTATTTTAAATCATGTAACATAAATGGAAATTAAAATTAAGATTAATGTAAACAGGGAGCAGATTCCTGATAAGCACTAAACTTTAAACCCTAAAGTTGAAGTCCAGTGAACAACTTAAAATTGTAAAAAGTAACAGTTCTGTTCTGAACTGATGAATCACAATTTTAAATATTTGGTACTATAAGGTTACAGTCACCACAGAGGAGGAAGCGTGATGGTCTGGGGTTAATTTACTTGATCCAGAGTTGGCAACGTGTCCAGGTTGACTGTCACCGTGGACAAAAAGAGCCATCAGAGCTCCACGCAATGCCCTGTGGGCTATGCCGAGTTAAACAGAGGGTTTATATTTCAGTAAGACAATGACCTGAAGCATACTTCTAGGTTAAGTCTTTTTTACTTTAGGAGACGACAACAAGAATGGAGAGGATTGCAGTCTCCAGACTGAAATCCCATTGAGCTTGTGGACAGAGGGGTGAAAGCAAAGCCACCTTTAAGTGCAGCACATTAGCGAGAACTTCTGCAACAGAATTCTATTAAGGAAAGAATGTGTTCAGCTGTTTTAACTGCAAGAGGGGGCATTTAGGTCCAAAAGCTTGCCAAAGAAAAACCATTCCATGCTTTTGGTCTAATTTTAAAGTACATTTAAGACGAACTGTTTGTCTTACACCCTAAAATTGGGTGTTTTAAATCTTTAGGCCAGTGGTGAATATAAAGAATTTCTATTTATTTCATTAAATTGTCATTCATTCATTCATTCATTCATTATCTTCCGCTTATCCTCTATTAGGGTCGCGGTGGGGTACCCCATGCCCATCCAGGGGAGTACGTCTCGGGCTCTGGACAGATAGACCCAGGACAGGGCGCCAATCCATCACTGGGCACACACACACTCACACAGACACACTCTATATGGGGCAATTTTGAATTCAATTAATCTTGAGAATTCAATTAAATTCAATTAATATGATCCATGTTTTTAGACTGTGGGAGGAAACTGTGGGAGGAAACCGGAGAACCCGGAGGAAACCCACGCAGACACGGGGAGAACATGGAAACTCCACCCAGATGGGGATTCGAACCGGGAATACCTAGCGCTGAGAGGCCAACGTGCTAACCACTAAGCCACCGTGCCGCCATTAAATTGTCAAAATATGTTTATTACATGACTGAACTTGTATACAATTCATAAAAAAGGTATGGTAGATAATTGTAAAATAAATGAAATTCATAGAATTAAATTGAAATTCGTTCATTCTTTACTTCTCATTTATTCCTAAGGCGTAACGCTCTCGCTTCACAGCAAATAGGTCCTTGGTTTTTAGGTTTTTAAGATGATATATTAACACTGTGACCCAACATTGTGCATCATGTTTAAACAGTACTGCATTAAAATCTGAATTAAAATCAGTTACACTAATGAAAAATACGGTTTCGCAAACCACAGTAATTACAGCTTTCTAGTCACAGCTTTTTCATCGGAAGGAATTATCACTAGTTGAGTCATAAGGCAAGCAAGTTTATAGCTGCCATACCTGCAGGTGAGTCAGAACCGTGTAGAACCGATCCCAGATGTCGCTAAATAAAATGCGTTAATGAGAGATTTATCTACATCCTCAAATAGATGGACCATCAACATCCCATAGTCCCACATCACACTTGTAAAGTCAAAAGGCGGTGAATGAGCTTCTGACCTGAGCCTCCATGCGTGCCCTGCGCTCCTCCTCTTCTTTGCGACGCCGGATGTTTTCGTTCTCCTGTCGCGCCTCTGTAAAGGCCTGCAGGAACTGGTCGAAGATGCCGAAGAACTCGTCTGGTTGCATCTTCCCAGAATCCTCACCGAAGTGTTTTACTGCTTTGACAAACTGGGGAGAAAAACAGAAAACATGTCGGTACACTGATGTACTTAGTGAGTGGAATTAGGACCTTACAGCAGGAAACAGAGCTGAACATAGTCATTATAATGTCATTATAATGCTCCAAAACGTTTGGACACGCCTCCTTTTAGCTCCACTTATTAACCATCAGTTCCACTTAATGAAAAAGATGGATGTAATTCCATCTATTTGTGGACTACAGTACATACTGTGTTGGTGGGTGCATTATGCCTATCCTAGTAGTGTCGCTGAGGTGTTTAAATGAAACACTAAAGCCCCCCTCACCACATCAGTGTCACTGCAGAACTGACAACAATCCACCACCCACATGATACCTAGTCTGTGATGCTCCTGACCAACAGAGAACAGAGAACCAACAAAGAACACAGATGGACTACAGTCTGGAATTGTAGAACTACAAAGTCCATCTATATGGTGAGTGGACAAAGAAAGGGGTGTGTTGTAACTTTTTACTGATACTGTACGTGTTAATGATTTTGTTCAACATTCTGACATTAGTCAGACCTGTTAGAGGCTTTTCAGGCCGTGCAGACTGTCTGTGCAGATGAAGCCCTTTGCTGAAAAGTCAGTGAATGGCAGTTCAGTTCAGCTTAGTGACTCAGAGCAGACGAATCAAATGAAATGAAGCAGGCTCACACACAAGGCTATTGTAGGTTTTCATGTTCTTGCTTTAGAGGCATTAAGCACATGACTGCAATAGTCCTGCCGACGTCAGTAGCGGATAGAAAAATAAAGTGAATTAAAAGTAGGCAGAACTGAGGGTCGTTTTATCTGCGTGGTAATTAAAGCCAGTCACACATGGACTGGCTCCGTTTACTGGTAGTTCAGCTCTTAACATTCCTGTTGAGCTTAATTTTACCAGCAGCTTATTACAGCCCAGACCTTAAAGTGTAAAAGGAGGGAAGAGGGTGAAAGCATGGTTCATGTGCTGCCGCTGCACAGGGGAGGAAGCTGAGCCTTCCCACAAGGCTTTGATGTGACTTTATCACAGCCATATGGACCAGACCTGTAAGCCTACATCCTTCATTTAACTCTAACTTTAACTTTCACCATTTCATTTAAAAGTAAGAGTCTCCCCGCAAGACCAGCATACTGCTATTAGTATTTATACAGTGGTAGCAGTGTTTATCATTATACACAGAATGCATAGGGTATGATGGTTTCATTTTGGACATGCTATAACCCATAACATACAGGAACTATACTCTAAGTGCTAGTACAGGCTGGGGGGGTATCAGGCGCTGGGCAGATAACACCCAGGACCGGGCACCGATCCATTCCTGGGCACACATCCACATATATACATACATATACTATATAGTGACAATTTTCCTTAAATGCATGTTTTTGCACTGTAGGAGGAAACCGGAGAACCTGGAGGAAACCCATGCAGACGCAGGGAGAACATGGCAACCAGATCAAGATTCAAACCTGGATCCCAGCACATGCTCACAACACTGAGCCACCGTTTCACCTTTTTTTTTTTTTTTTTTTAATCTATACAAACTGTAGTATTTTGCCTCAGTTTTTACAAATAGAACATAGAACAAATATCATCTTTGCTTTAGAGTACATCTTTGTTTGAATAGTTTGCATGGCCTTCTGAGCTTTTTAAACTCTACACACTGACAACCTGACCCTTCCACCCCATCCCCTCTCAGCTCCAGTGCACATCTCCCATAATCCCACAGACCCTCGCACAACTTATTAACTCCACACACAGCACTGGTACATTCCCAAATGCTTTCAAACTGGCTAGGGTTACACTGATGTTAAAAAAAAAACCCTCTCTCAACCCAGATCCTGTGTCACTGTCACCCTTTCTGACCAAACTGCTCGACTGAGTGGTATCTACCCAGGTGTCAAGTATTTTTTTTTTTTTTTTTGTCATTCAAACCAGTCTGCTTTGAGATGTGTTCATTACAGCGAGGCAGCTCTGCCATCTGTAACTAACATGTTTAAATCCTCGGTCCTCATTCTGTTAGAAGCATCCGCAGCTTTCCACACCATGAATCACCAGATTTTTACAACATCAGCAGGATTTCAGTATTTCTGACTCTGCGGGCTTTTCAACTGCTGCTTCAAACCCTCATCATCTCTCTGCTCGCTGGTCTGCCATCCTGGATGATTAATCTTCTAAGCTTCTCTGATGTTCAACCAACCAAAATGAGCTCATGTTACAGAACTACTCATCTCTCTCTCATGGCTCGCTGTAGCTGCAGAACAAAGCCTTGACTCTGGATTCTGGATCTCTGGCTTCTAACTTACACTATTTTCCAAAAGGTCCAGTCCTGCATGCTGGTAATGTCTGCCGCCTGATGCCACTCACTGTAGTGTTGATTCACACACAGTTTAACATGATGAAGAGATGATAGACACTTAGTATTTTCAGAAAACACTCAAAGACACAGCGCTTGGCAAGCACTTGCACTAACGTTCTCTACCTTCATTCAAAAATAACAGCTTTTGTAGCCTATCCACATCAAGTTAGAGCTGTCGTGCATTAGAATTATACTCAACAGTTACACTCAAGCATGAAGTCAACTCAAAGTAAAGTTGACAGTTTTAAGAATAGTTGGTCCAATCAGCTTGTCTGGCACTAACCAGTCACTGAGCTTACATACACATTTCTGCATTTATGCTTAAACAATGATGATGTGCACTAAGAGATGAGAATTATTTGTGATTAGTGGAGATTAAAAACCAAAATTAATTAATCATAAGAGTGCCTCAACATTGTCATGATGACATTCATGAGAAAAATAGGTATTATTGCCGGTACCCGGAACCTTGGAGCATGTGGCACAACTCGCACAAAACAAAAATAATGTTCCACCTGCAGAACACAGAACTTACAGAAAAAAACTAGTTTTCTTTTAAATGGATATCCTGATATATATATAATTTTATTTTGATTTATTTTTTACTTTGATTTAAACACATTTTCTTATATGTTTATAAGCCACTAACCATATGTGTTAATATTTAGCAAATGCTCTGCGTAAATGTTATTTATATTTAATAAGAAACCAGGCATTGTTTCTCTGATTTCTGGCATGTTTAGATAAAGTTAATTATTACGTAATAATTGCATAATTATTATATATACATATATATCTTTTTTATATTATTTCTTGGACCATTATCATACCGTCCAAATGTGTACTCGTCTCACCCCTATTGTGCACAACATCTATATGATTACTTCCTTCAGCGTGGATGTAGCCCTCAATGCAAGGTGTGTGTCCTGTTAGGTTTCTTTGTCCTGTGGGGCCCTCGGGGGCTGAGAAGAGCACCGGGGTCATTACATGGGAAGTGCTCACAACAAGAGATCAGAGGTCATTTTGTGCACACGGCAGACAGACATGTAGCTTTACGGTGGTGTGTTTCCACAGCTGGCCTCTGAAGGAAACGCGCTGAGCTCAGCATCATATACCCAACACACACCAACTCACCAGGTCCTTGGCCTCGTTGAGCGAATCCTCCACATCCGAGAAGCTAAAGCTGGCCAGCGTGACGAACTGGCTGACCACAGACACAAACTTATCCCCCACCTCCTGAGGCTGTTGCTTCTGGAACTCCAGCTCCTGTACATGATAAAAGATCAAAAGATGCACTGAGTCATGCGTATAAGGAAATAACGACGATCTGAAAAGCTAAAACCAGATGCATGCTAGTGAGCGAGGACTGAATTTGGAACAGATAAGTGAAACCATGCAGCCCAACAGGAGAACAGGACTTACACTCTCCACACTCTTTAAACCACTGCGCAGGTTGTTGACCTCCTTCTCCAGCTCCGTCATGCTGTACAGAAAAACCAGAATGAAATTAGAAGACATTAGATATGAATTATCATTTATAAGTATATACTATAAACATTTAAATCTAACAAATGCTGTCGATGTGTGAATTGTAACTTATTGTTCATAAATGACCAGTCCAGTTGCAGTTTTAAAGCCCTAAGTGTAGATTAGGTTTTAAAAATGGAATAAAAACAAATGACAGATCCTTTTTTTTAACCCATAAAAGTCTTACAGCTCAGCCAATCAGAATTAAGGACTGGATCTACACGTTTTATAATAATAGTTTTGGATATATGTCCAGCCGTGACAATACTGACAATAATGCACTTATAATGGTGCTTATATACAATACATTATTTTAAGTCATGTAGTATAAATGGAAATACACATTAATATAAACAGTGAGCTGATACCTGATGAGCACTAACCCTGTATCCTGTTACTCAGCAACCAATGTTAACCTTAAAAACTGGACTAGATTAATTTGTTTTTCAATTAATACTTTTATGAATTAAACCTTGTTGTTTTATTATATTATGTTTGTAGCTGTTTTAAAGCTATATGGCAATCGAGATTGTGTCTTGTAAATAAATCATGGGAAAGAGGCGGAACAACAGCCGTTGGGTAACTTTTTCCTATTGACCAATTTACAATAATGCATGTCCTCTCGTGCATTACAATTATTATTAACCATTCTGACTCTAAAATGAAAATAATGCCTTTAAAAAAGAATGACTGTCAATTAAAAATAGTCTATTGGTAAGTATAGCTGTGCTGCACTGACATCAACTCTACAGTATTTATATAGTGAATATCACATCATTTATTGTCGGACAAAATGTGGAAGAAAATGTCTTAATAGTCACAGCAATCACTTATGAAAGCACTAATGTTTTGTGGGTAAATAAATAAAGACAACCCAACAACCCAGTCAGGAACAAATAAGTGTACCGCGGTAGATCTGAACGTGGTATAATCCTTGCCTTATTATGTTAGGAAATACTTAGGTAATGAATTGGCTCATTGACAATACAAATAAAATCTGAGATCACAGGCTTAGACTTGGACTAAGCCTCACAGTACTTTGTAACTGAATATTGGTGACAGAAAAGACTGTAGTGGAGCATCAGCATTCTTACTGAATAGCAGCCATTCTGTCTGAGGTAAGCTGATACACAGACACTGAGTGATCTGTTCTCACTTACAAGTCTGAAATGAAATCACGCCAGAGCCAGTCCTCTACTCGAGAAGCACGCTCCAGCCAATTTGTCGCCCAGGGAAACATGACTTATAGCATCAGGAATGAGAGAATAGTTGTCTTGTTTATTCGGTTGGTCATAATGAACCAAAAGTTTTATAATCTAACCTGCAGCTCATATTGGACCACGAAAAAAAACTTTCTAATACATCAAAAGCTCAGAAAACAGCCCTGCGGTGTTGCTGCCACGATGACCATGACTCTCCATCATTCCCATGCTGTTCAAGATCTCTGGCTCCCCGGAGAACACTTCCACATTTCAGCACCTTTTCCAGCCGAGGCCAGGGCCCCATATCCTCACGGTAGAAATTCAATTCACTCCGTGTGTGTGAGCAGCTGTCGGTTTTGACCCACAGAGCAGAACCGGGTTTGAAGTAGGAAGGTGACCAGAGCACAGCATACCATTTCCGGAATGTATTTAGCGCAAAAAGACCTGAAGGAGCTGTAAATCTCAGCCCGCTAAGCTCAACACGTTAACCTACTTGACTTTAGCAGCTTCGGGCACGTTCTGCAGGTCCTCTGAAAACTGCATGACTTTTGGGTACTTCTTTTCCAGGATGGTGATCAGGTAGTGCAAGAGAGTGATGTTCCTGAAGAACACAAAAGGATGAAGCCTTACACTGTGCACAGCTTAATCAAGAATATAATAAAACAGATATAACTGTGAACATTCTGTAAAAAAATATATTTTTTTTTACAAAAATAAAAATCACCAATGCTCATCTGATTTTGTGCCTGTCTTTTATCTTGAAATAAAAAAATATATATAAAAAATAGAGAGACTCGTTGCCATGGTAACTACATTTTTTCCCCCAGTTTTTTTCTGTTTCCGTCTCTAAATTTGTGATGTTCAGAGGTTTTAAGAATCCCACGACCAGATTCAAGAATGGAATCAGGCACCCTGAAGCTGTGCACCATCAGCACTACTCACCACACTACACCGCTACCCAACTTCACACAACACCTTTAAATAAAGCTCATTAAGAGATAATGGTTTATTTATTGAATATCAGAATCAGAACACTACTTTATTAATCCCCAGGGAGGAATTTTTTACAGATGCCCAATAAACAAAGACAGAATAAGAAAAGATGAGTACTAAAATAAAAATGGAATTTAAGTTGAAAGTACAAAGTAAGATTTAGTACAAAATATACACAAATAAGATAATAAGTAGTGTAAGTGCCAAGTTACATATAAATAAAAATAAATCAAAATTATTAATAATAATAAACAAAGAATTAAAAAATATTAATAAATATTGTAATATACTACTGTATATACTATTGTGTAAGAACAGTATAAAAGGTGTAACATCCCAATAGAAAATAAATTCTTATACATCATAGAGACAGTTGGAGGTGACTGGGTTCTTACTTGTCAATGCTGGACTTTGTGTCAGCGATTTTGTTGAGCGAGGACACTTTAAATCCAAAAGCGTTTCCTCTCTGACCCTTGTTCATGTAATTTCCGAAAGCCAGCACAACTTCTAGCAGCTGTTTAAGGTTCCTGCTCTGCAGAACCTCTTTAGAGGCCCTCGTTAGCGCTGAGGGACAAACATCGCATCTTTATTAAATTACACAGGTTTCTCATCATGTGTACTAATTACAGCTTTGAAACACATTGTATGGGATTCTGAAAAGATTTTTCACCCCATCCTTTAGACTTCACATGTATGAGTTTATGTTATGAAACAACTCTTAAATTTACACCTTTCATTTTGTCACTTATTTATCTGTGCATAGAAATGGGACATCAGTTTCAGGACATCTTGTCTTTTTAGACACTTTTTGCATCTGTTTAAAGCTGAACCAGGTCCCCAGGACAACAGAACTGTAAGTTCTCTTGAATGCTGACTGTATTTATTACAGTATACAATATGAAAAACACATACGATATTAAAGCTACTTCATCTAACCACATTTTAAACATTTAACATGTGAACCTCACTGAGTAAGGAAGAGGTAAAGTTTAATTAATTAGGAAGGTTGACATTTTAAATGTACATGCAAAGAAAAAGTGAACTTTGGAAATACACACCTTCAACCTTGGGCTTTATTTCTGCAATCCTTTCTGCAAACTTTTTCTTAAAGTAAAGTGATTGTAACCTCTGCTGGTAATGGTTTATTCTGTGCAACAATGTAAAACAGAGAAGGTCGGTAAGTTAGAGTTCTGTACATCACGGTGTTCACTGTGTACATGTTTTAAACAGGTGTGTACAGGTCATCATCACATTCGCCTCTCAGAGCTGGAGATCCAGGTTTAAATCCTATTTGAGTTTGAGTCCCCATGTTTTCAGAGTGTCCAGGTTCTCGGGGTTCCTCTCACAGTCAACATGGATTCAAGGTGAATTGGCTGTTCCAAATGGCCCCTATTTAAACTGCCCACATATACTGTGTGGCTGTGTGAGTGAGTGTGTGCCCAGCGATGGATTAGCATCCTGCCCAGCACCGCCCCAACCCCCCCACCCCCCGTGACCCTATTTTCTAGTACAGGATTAAACAGAAGATAATGAGATGAGATGTTTCAAACAACATCTCAACACCATGACAGGTGCTTCCTCTCAAAGCCATGTTAGTTTAGCTGCTTTGACAATAACATAAGACACCTGAACAACAGCCTGAATATTAAGGAATAAAGTGAAAGAACATTAAGTTTAGCTTAAGAAATAGTCAGAACTGAAAGCACGAGGAGAACTTCAGTCTAAATTCTATTTCATTCATCCATACATTATCTTCCACCTCATCCTCTATTAGGGTCGCGGGGGGGTTCCCCATGCCTATGAAGGGGAGAACGTTTCGGGCGCTGGGCAGATACACCCAGGACAGGGGGGCAATCTATCGCTGGGCACACCCTTACTCATACAAACACACTCTATATGGGGCAATTTGGAGAACTCAATTGACTTGATCCATGTTTTTGGACTGTGGGAGGAAACCAGAGAACACGGAGGAAACCCACGCGGATACCGGGAGAACATGGAAACTCCACCCAGGGTTCAACAATACAATGATTATTTGGAGAGGTTGAGGGGATGGGGGGGTGCAACTGATCCTGACTCCGAGATGTGAACACACCACCCAAGTGTTGCATTCAGCACTCCTGTGTTTGGGGAGGGCCATCACCTCCATAATGAAATTTAAACCCTGCGTCGTGGAATTCCTTTAGAACCAGTAAACACTTTTTCAGATTTGGGTTTTTACAGTCTGCATCAGACACAATGACGAAGTAAAAAGAAAAGCAACGCCACATTTAATCGTGTCCATAAACCATCTGGTTGTTTTTGTTTGACCCACAATGCAAAAAAATGGTTTCATGATTAAATTACAGGATTAGAAATGCTCACACAAGTGCTAAGTCTTTAGGCTTAACGGCTAAAGGAAACTGAATTTCACAGATGAGCACTGCCTGTGTGAGGTAGGGAGTCTCCTGGCTTTATAAAAATCCTGGGTGGCCGTCGAGGATGAAGAAATCCCTTTCATAACGGCTGGGCTCATGTTCAGCAACCTACTGAGTCAATCTAATGAAATCTACTATACAGAAAGTCGGGCAGGGCAGCATGACACCACTTCATTGCTGCAATAATATTTATTTTGCGATGCCCAAAAACGGTGTTTGTTTTTTTTTAATCAAACAACTATTTAAAATTGAGTTTAGGAACGTATTAAAGTTTAATTATACTAAGTAGTGCTTTAAATGTATAAAAATCCTTATTATTTAGCCTCAAGATACAAATCATACATATAATTTGTCAGATTTTACAAACAGTGTTTAATTATCCTCTATTAGGGTCGCGGGGGGGTTCTCCATGCCCATCCTGGGGGGAATGTCTCGGGCGCTGAGCAGATACACCCAGAACAGAACGCCAACCCATCGCTGGGCACACACTCACACACACAGACACACTCTATAAGGGGCAATTTAGAGTTGACCTTGATCCATGTTTTTTGGACTGTGGGAGGAAACCAGAGAACCCGGAGGAAACCCACGTGGACACGGAGAGAACATGGAAACTCCACCAAGATGGGGATTCGAACCTGAATCCCCCGCAACTCTAGTAGAGGATTAAAACGGAAGAAGATTATTCATTTAAGGAACATCTTTAAACATAGTCTTCTCTAAAAACTCCACCTGCTCATCTCGTAGAGGAAGCGATCTGCCTTGGCCATGCGATCCAGTTCATGCTTGTGCTCCTCCAGCAGATCCACGTCACCCTTCTCCGGAATAAACTTCAACATCTGCGTTACAGAGGGCCTCCGTGATGAGTAAACAATACCGCAAACACCACATGAGCAGCACTTTTCCAATCAGCATCAGTCACACCTCTCATAACACGCAGCACATTTATAAAGCAGCATGAAGACAACCAACGCATACTCGCACTTTTAGCTAGGGTTATTTGGGAACACGTACCTGCTCCAGCATATCCTTGGGGAGATCTTCCTGTTCATCCATAGTCAGGATAGCCCTCTTCATTTCCTCGTTGGAAAGTTTCAACCTGAGACAGGAAACACAGCCCGGCCAAACACGAATAAATCACTGATAGCAGATGGAAATTAAAGCAAAAGCCGTGTCCATGTTGTCGGTCCAGATTTCAACAACCGCTGCCAGGTCTAGACTTCTCCAATCTACAGGAAATCCTGCACTGATGTAGTCCAAAACCAACACATGCCCTGTTGGCATACATCAGTCATGTGTATTCTTTATCAGGTGTCTTAAGAAGACTCGATGAGTCCTTATTCCGGTCACAGATTTGAGTTTTGAAATGTCAGCTCATGCACATGCGCCCAAAATGCAGATCTGATTTTCTGATTTCTCAACTGAGAACAAAAGGATTCATCCTGATTACATTTACATTTAGCAGACGCTTTTATCTAAAGCGACTTACAAATGAGAACATCACAAGTCAGAATTTATGAAGAAAAGCAACTTTACTGTAAAATCATCAAACCTGAGTGTTATTTGATGCTGCCCCCCCTTTTTATTATTATTATTATATATTTTTCTATATATAAACAGGTATTTGTTAAAAAGATGTGTCTTCAGTAGTTTTTTTTTTTTTAATTGCTTAGTGATTCTGCCTTATGGACATATTCGATTATCAAATCATGTCATATCAAATCAAAAAATCATGTAACTTACATTAACATTGAGTCATTTAGCAGATGCTTTTATCCAAAGCTACTTACAAGGTGAGCACAGGGTTCATCACAACATCCATGGAGAAATGATGGTTAAGGGTCTTGCTCAAGGACCCACAATGGTAACTTCAGTGGACCTGGGATTTGAACCCCCAACCTTCTGATTGATAGCCCAACACCTTAACCACTGAGAGCTACCGCAAAAAGATGTAATAAAGCTTCTATTTTTCATTAAATGTCATTAACATCATACAGGACTCCAGTTATATAGTTTAAACCCTAAACATTGGTGCTGGAACTTTTAGTTAAAGCTTATTTCTTCCATAAACAGCAAAAAAACATATCTGCATGGCTAGCCTTCGCAGACTACACACTGAGGCCAGTCTGAATGAGGAGTGCTGCTGTGATTGGGCTTACACTGTGTGTGAGCGTGCCAAGCACAACAGGTGTCTGACAGCCTGAGCTCCGAACGAGAAAGCTCTTTTAATTCGTTTGCCAGAAAAGGCTGGAAATCACCAAAGCACATGAAGGAACTCCAGACCTCCACCTACACCAGACATTTTTTTGGAGTTACAAATAAAAAGCACGAGAGCCTTTTAAGAGTCATGTTTAATTCATAGCTCATAACACAAAATTGTCAGAGCACATCATGTCATAAGCGTATGCAACCAGATAGGCCTGGCACAGAGTTTATCTTAAGGTCAGAGCACTTCCTTTCCTTACAAAGTGCATATTTAAATTAAAATATATTGATTGAAACTCATTTTTTGGCATGTAATAAAGTAATAACATTTGGCAGACATAAATCAGAATTATACGATAATACGAGTTTTTTTACCAAAAAAGGGCCTGTTCTCACATTTGTTATTTATTTAATGTAAACACAACATAACATTTTTGTTATCGAAAAAAAAACAAAGAAGGGCTTTTCCTGACACATCATATTAATATAAAATATTCTTCATAACACGAAATATTAAATTATTTTGTAAAAATCTAAGTAAAAACAAATGCATTTTTTGCAAAACTAAACAATGTATGTCCTATTACAGACTGTACTTTATGCTGTGTTGGTACAGATCCTGTAAACTTAAGTAGTTTTACAAAATGATTTAATTAATTATGTTTTAATTATTTAATTTAATTATGAGAGAAATTAAATAGGCTAAACATAAAAAAAGTCGCCATCACCATGTATGATTTTTTACTGAATTGTCAGATAGATAATTAAAAACATCAATACATGCAGAGTAATGGATAATACCCCATATATTTACTATCTTGTACTTTATAATTCAACGGTTTAGGAATTAATTCAATTCAATCCAAAGCAAAATTTTGTTAGCAGATTGGAAAATCCGGTTCGCCCTTAAAAAAAAAAAAAAAAAAAGAAAACAAGGGTAATGCCATGTGCCATTTGGTTTATTTCACGTCATTTAGGAACTCTTTTGAGAGTAAATCCGCTACTCACAGTCCAAGCCAAACCACATTCAATTAGTGAGCCTCTATAAATCTGAGGAGAGCCAACTGGTGCACTTTCGTGATTTGAGGTTTTTCCTCCACATGCAACTTCCTTCTGACAAACTGTAGGAACTCGAGGCCAAAACAAAACGAATAGTAAATAAGGTGAAACTTGTAATCTGCTTTCTTGAAAAATCAGGAAAAAACTGAGTATACCAAAATGAAATAAAGCCAGATTAATACTCGTGCTCAGAGATCAGATTCTAACCATGACCTCAGTCTGCTAGTTATGTATGTATAATGTACTCAATGAGAACTCTGTTCACGTCTAAATCAGAGGGTTAAGATGTGCTGTATGTTTTGCTCAGTGTTTTGTTCAAATCACACCTGTGTAAACCCATCATGCAATAGAAGGACAGTTAAACTCTGAATAATGCAACTCCACCGGCTGGCACCACAGTTCAACTTTCAAGCATGTTTGCTTTTACATGTCATAACATCGACATGATTGGTGGCGCTCTGCTTAACCCTTTCAATATTGCGATGAATGAATGTGTTCCTAATTTCCTAAATGGCGGTGTAACATTCAGCCTGTCACTTTTACACAGTCATAACCTCCCAAATGTGAATCATTTCCATTTTCTGTTATAACAGCTGTTGGAAACGCTGGACAGGACTCTCACTATTAATCCAGCAACACTCCACAAATCACATGAGATGATTCTTTTCTAAATAAATCAGTAAAATGTTTATGGAAACAAGAATTACATTCATTTCTTTTACACTACATGGGGCAGTATGCTTGTAATTGCAACGGACAAAACAAAAGTGAAAAAGAAAATACGGAACCGGCCAACACTACTGCTCATGGAATGCTCAAATATCATACTTGGCCAAATGGTGCATGTTGTCAAGTTTGATTAATGGTTTCTCTGTGTGGAAAAAAAAATGCGGAAAATATTTTGTAAATATAGAATTTCTGGATGGTGAGGTAAGTGTTTCATTTGTTTGCAGGGAGATTTCCATACAAAAAAAACAAACACATGCACCCACAGAGTAAATCTTTTTGCACCAATGAAGGACTAGAGTAATGAGAGTGTTCCTTTAAAGAACACAGATGATGCAAGGTGTTTCTGTTAATGTTACAGGGTATGACTAAATGTCTAGGAACCAAAAGGTTCCAAAGACAGGTTCTAAATCCCCTATTTGTGGGGCAGTGGTAGGCTTGTGGTTAAGGAACAAGCCTTGCGACTTAAAGGTATCCTGACTCTGGCCTACAGAACCATTTCTGGATCTACCCCTTCCTACCTTCACTCTATCTTTTCAAAATACACTCCGACTCGTTCACTTTGCTCCAGTGATGATTGCCGCCTGGTGATTCCACCTCACAGAGGAGTTAATTCTCACTCCGTGGCGTTCACCACTGCAAAATGGTGGAACCATCTTCCCAACTCTGTCCGTAATGCAGTATCACTCTGCAGTTTTAAGAAACTACTGAAGACGCATCTCTTTAACAAATACCTGTTGTAATAAAAATAAAATAAAATAAAAGGGGGGGGGGGCAGCATCAAATAACAATCAGGTTTGATGATTTTACAGTGTAGTTGGTTTTCTGCATAACTTCTGACTTGTGATGTTCTCATTTGTAAGTCGTTTTGGATAAAAACGTCTGCTAAATAATGAAATGTAAATGTAAATGTAATCCGATTCAATTTTCGGTACCACAAGTTGCTATGGCTGAAGAGCACTTGGGCAAAGCACTGTTTCTGCCCGGGAGCTGTATACAGGGCTGCCCACCACTCTGGGCACGAGTGCTCACTTCACACAGTATGTGTGTGTACGGATCACTGCACAGATGGGTTAAATGTGGAGAACAAATTCCTCTGAGTGTAAGCAATGTAGGCAAAATAGATCCCAAGACTCACCGTGAAAGCAGGATATTGCAGTTTTGAGCACGCCGGCCATCGATGACCGAAAGCTCTTTGACCTTCTTTGAGGTCAGGGTGTCATCCTCGGCCTCTTTCTGCAAAAAGATCTTAAAATGAGTTTCAGGAGCTTGATCGACTTAAATGTTTTATAACACACTGCATTTTGGAACGGAGCTACATAATGAGTTTTGCTGTTAGCAGAAGGTCAATCAGTAATCATGTAGGTTTAGTTTCGGCTGTGACACCTACCTGTTTGCTGTTATTGACCATAAAGAAGTCCTAAAAGCAGGCAGGAAGCAAACGAGAAGCAGCACACGTTAGAACGAGCAAAATCTGGGTGAATTCAGCCAAAACAACAGACTAGGGCACAAGACGAGATGACTGGTGACACATGATGTGATTGAGGTGCATGAAAGCAGAGGTGCATGTGGGAGGAAGGCACTGTCAACAAATTTAAGTGCATGCGTGTAAAGTTCTAGTGCACTAGTTCTACATTAGAATTCTCTTTAGTATTGATTTCAAACTGCAATGCATGTTAAAGAAATCAGTGCAAATGATTCGAGAACAGGTATTAAAGTCAGTCACTGAATCTGCAACATGCTAGTGTGTGTCTATCATTAGAGAGTAAAGCAAATCAAACACCAAAACTGTAGCATTTTGCAGGTTTTCCACTTGAAATACAAAATAAAATAACAAAACAATGTAAAGATTTGTAAGTTTGGCTAAAGATTACTGCAAAATTTAATAAGCAGCCAATTGATAGCATAAAAACAATATAAAGGAACATTTTAAATAAATTAAAAATATCATCATGCAGTTATTTTTGGTGACCTGTTGCCTCTGGTAAGCTGAGAACGTCTTCTCGATATCACCCAGGTCCAGGATTTTAAAAACCTTGCTGTCGTCAACTTCAGCCCACACGGTGCCCTCCAGCTTGCTCTGAGGAAAGAAGAGAACTTTAAGAGCTTAATGCTTCTCCTGGCATCAAGAGTTTGTGGGTTAAGTGTGAACCAGCCGAACTTGAAGAATGAGAACTGACAGAAATCTAAAAACAATACTTATAGTGGAGACATGGTTCTACAAGGTGGTGCTTTAACATGGTGCTGAAAAGATACAGAATCACTCATTTCATCACATTCCAAAGCTGCTCCATCATTCCTCCACTGTGCTAGTCTAACTACATCAAGTTCAGACATGTGGAACAGTCAGAGAAGTTATTCTAACAGTGTATTGGAGTTGTTCTTCAACAAACAGCAGCCAAACTAGCAGCAATAATAATAATATTCTAATGTTCTCCTCTCAGCACTAGGGATTCCCAGTTCGAATCCCCATCTGGGTGGAGTTTCCATGTTCTCCCCATGTCCACATGGGTTTCCGGTTTCTCAGGTTTCCTCCCACAGTTTAAAAACATGAATCAAGGTCAATTGCGTTCTTCAAATTGCCCCATATAGAGTGTGTCTGTGTGAGTGAGTGAGTGTGTGCCCAGTGATAGATTGGCACCCTGTCCTGGGTGTATCTGCCCAGCACCCGAAACGTTCTCCCCTGGACGGGAATGGGGAACCCACCCGCGACCCTAATATATAGGATAAAGACGAAGATAATGGATGGATGGATGAATATAAAGTAGTCAAACAATAAAACACAACGTTCATGTTCATTGAGTAAACCAGACAGCCTCACCTCAGACAGTTTGGCCCAGTTGAAAGACTTCAGTGGATTGGATGGTTGAGGAATATTTTTCTTCTTGAGAGTTGGACCTATAGGGGCTCCAGGAGGTGGAGGTGGGCCACCTAAAGATGCACGTCCAGGCGGCGGAGGCCCACCGGGTGGAGGAGGTGGAGGCGGAGGCATCATGCCACCTCCAGGTGGAGGCGGTGGAGGAGGAGGCATCATGGCACTACCGGGTGGAGGTGGAGGAGGAGAAAGCGGTCCACCTGGAGGTCCAGGGATAAATGGGGGTCCACCGGGGACGCTGGCTGTTTGTCTCTGAAAGAAGCAGGTGAATCTTTAATGGAACAATCGGTGGAAAAGCAACAGTTCATTAAGGTTAATACAGGAAAAAAAAAAAAAACATCATGGCAGTTGAGGACTAACTACCGTGCTGAGATCATGAAGACGAGCAGAAAGATCAGCCACTTGCTGTTTAACCACACGATGTTCTCCTGTTTCTTTCTCAAGCTTCTCCTTCATCTTGTTTAGCGTTTGCATCATCTCGTCTTTCTCTTGAGACTTGGCGTCGCACTCGCGCTCCTTCTTCTCCAACTTCTGCTGAAGCTCATGATGGTCTTTTGTAAATAAACAAAAAAAAAACAATAACAGTTCACAGTTCTTCATGGGTTTTTTTAAAACATGTCTATATTTCAGTAAAGTGGAACCTCCATTTTTACTGGATTAAATTTTTTTGGAATTAAAATTCCAAAATGACGTCTCTGTATTTGCCAGTTGCTTCAGAATTAAACGGCGTGCCCATGTGCCATGTACACAAATTGCATTATCACTGTTTAGTGTTTATTAAGTGACGTTAACGCTATAATTTAAGCATATTTGTCGCAAAAAAGCAAGCAATAAGAAAGAATAATGTAGCAATTGGATTGTTTTCGGATGTATTGGCAATGAAAACAGAGGTTTCACTGAATAACTAACAAATCTAATAAATCTTTAAGTCTAATCTAAAGACCTTTGCGCATCTTCTCCGCCTGCTCCTTCCACTGCTTGACCTCATTTTCATTGACAAGCCTGGAAATGTAGAGATTGGATGTTATTTCATCATGATGCTATCAGTTTCATCCACACACACCAGTTAGCAGAAATATAACTACATTTTTTTAAGCCAAATCTGGACACTAAAATTTTGTTATGAAAACATAAATTACTAAAACATAAACAAACTCCTACACATTTTAATACACAGTTATGATTGAGTTACTGAAAGTAACATTTTGTGGGACACAAAATATGAAATGTGGCCTGTCCAAAAAAAGTGGTGTATTTAATATTCAGATTAAAAGTTGTTCATAATGTGAAAAATGATATTAACAGAATATGAGACTATAGAGTTGTTCAAACCTTAACATAAGAATATAAATAATTGGTTACAAACAGAAACTCACATTCGGACGACGTTCTTGACATTAAAGTTTTCTAAAGGGGTGACATCGGGGTCGTGACCCTTGTCATTTTGGAGGACCATCTGCTGGACAATACGGTCAAGAAGTAACCAGTACTGCACTGTGTTTCCACTTCTCTTATCTGCAACAGACAGAATTAGTGAAAAGCTTTAATGGGTTCATCAGAGGCACACGCTTTTCTATCCAAAACTATGTAGACACCATAGCATCACATCCTGCTGGACATCCCATTCAAAAACAATGGACAAAACCACCTACATTAATATAATAATAATAATAATAATAATAATAATAATAATAATAATAATAATAATTTCAATTTATATAGTGCCTTATATAGCTTCAAGAACCCATCATGTACAATATTAATAATGTGATAAAAATAAATGGAAATGTTTTTACTGTAATATGTACTTATGTACAATATGTAGTAATATGAAGTTTAAAAATAAAGTTTCAATTTCATAAATGTGAATATGTATTTATATTCAGTGACGTTTATATTTTCTTAACTAAAGCAGAGGCCCTGCCTAAAGACGCATGTAGATGGACTGTGTAGTTTTCCAATCACAGACTGTTGTACATCTGTTTTTGTTAGTGCCCTGTTGGTTCTCTGTTCTCTATTGGTCAGGATCCTCACAGAACAGGTATCATTTGGGTGGTGGATTGTTTATTGTCAGTTCTGCAGTGACACTAATGCAGTGAAGGGTTTTAATGCAGCTGTGCAGCTATACTTTCATTTAAATACCTCAGACGTTCTACGTTTTGACTGGTGCCGGACATCAACTTCCACTTGTGTTAGATATTAACACAATAGGGGAAATTATAGGAATTTATGAGCACACAAACAAATAACTCACAAGGCATAAGCAGACAGTGGTGCAGTATGGACATGAGGTGTGGATAAGCGTCTGTGTGGTTCATCTTCTTCCGTATGAGGTCAAACACCTGGCATGCGCTTTTAGTGTCTATATGCACCTGATGGAAGATAAAGCAGAACACGGTTAAAGCTCTCTGCACTTCAGCAGCAGATGTTACAGAAAGCACACAGCAGATGACCCAGCTCACTCACACTTTCGAAGCGTCTGGACAAAGTGAGTTCATCATCGTTCCGCAGCATTTCAAAATAATCCAAATGCCTGAGAAATGAGGGATTAACAGGACTCCAGTTACAGAGCAGAAACAGCACTGAGCGAGTTAAGATTACAATCATAATATCTGAAACGTACCGATCTAATGTGGAGTTTTCATGGGACCTGAGTTTATCTATGATGGGCTGGATCCCCAACATGAGGAACTCGTATCGTAAATGAACCCTGAACTCGAGACTGACCTGTGAATGAAACAGATATTCAGAAAAGAGAAACAGCTTCATGTCGTCTGTTATGCTGAACTATCCACTCACCTCTCCAGCACCCTGGCTCAGAACAGCATTGATGAAGGACATGATGGCCGTCTTAAGGCTAACCTCGTCCCTGTACCGTCCTGTACTCCGGTCCAGATCGTTTAACAGCATCTTCACAGGAAACAATCAGTGAACAACGAGATGTGATTTATACAATCATTATTCTGTTTTTATTGGCCAATTCGCCTAGTTACACTTTTGTCATTTACAATAGTTAATATGTGGACAGGCAGCACGGTGGCTTAATGGTTAGTACGATTGCCTCTCAGCGCTGGGGATTCAGGTTCGAATCCCAATCTGGATAGAGTTTCCATGTTCTACCCATCTCCAGTTGGGTTGAGTCCAAAAAACATGGATCAAGGTCAATTAAATTCTCCAAATTGCCCTATATAGTGTGTGTTTGTGTGAGTGAGTGTGTGTCCAGTGATAGATTGACGCCCTGTCCTGGGTGTATCTGCCCAGCAACCGAAATGTTCTCCCCTGGATGGGCATGAGGAACACCCCAGCGACCCTAATTAAGGATAAACCAGAAGATAATGAATGAATGAATATGTGGACAGTGGATCAGTCCATGCCTAATTTCAGTCTGCATTAATAATGCAGACTGGAAGTTTTCAGATAATATAATGGATTTTGCTGCAGAGGGTTTTTGTACCTGCTCTTTGCAAATGTGTATAAATCGTTAGGTAGGACACCCTGAAGGTCTCAATCATGACGTCTGTGATCTAACCAGATCCTTTTACTCAAGTGACTCAAAACATTTACTGTTTTCAAAACTCTACCTGGTTTTTACATGCTGGATTTTTCTCTCTCTTTTAGGACACTTTTTGTCCTAAAGTCATTCTGTGCATTGTTGACATGTCAGCTCAGATGTTACAAATGTTCAGTGAAAACTAAGACAAATATATATTCAGTGTATTTGGTTAATCCAATTGTAAAAAAAAAAAAAAAAAATGGTGGCACAATTTTTATTCTAGTGCAGCTCTGATATAAAGCATTCAAACAGTCGGCAGATCTATTGAAATAATTTACAGTGTGACTAAGGTTGTCTTCTCAGTATTAATTTTAATATAAGCGTTTCCAGAACATACCTGAAACCGCGTCCGCTCACAAGCAAACTTCTGGTAATGCAGCATGGCCTCCAGAACCTTTTTATGGCCCCCAGGCACCAGACATACAGCTCCCATGATCTCCAGCACGGCTACCTTGGTCTTGATGTTCTCGGTGGCAAGGCTCTGAGCGATGATGTTGATGCTTTCGGGGTGAGACAGGACATGAGCCCGTCCCTGAGAGTTGTTCATCAGCGCTTTGATACAGCCAATAAGAGATGTGTGAATCTGGGACTCTGTGGTCTCATAGTCCATAGTCTTCAAAAAGTTCAGAATGCAGGTCAGACCATCCATGTCTATGAACCGAGTGACAAACCTGCGACAAAGAAGGAAATCAGAGTATGAATAATAAACCTTTGCAAGTACAGGGAGGATATATAGACTCCCCACAATCGAGACCTTTGTTTTCAACCCAGGACCTTCTTGCTGTGAGGTAAAAGTGCCAATCACAAACAGACGGGATTAGGAAAATATTTTCCTTAAAGTTAGTATGGGATAATAATGTGTGTAATGCAAAAATTGTCGGTATGTTAAGTATTACTTGCAATGAAACTTACAAAAATACTTTTTTATACCAGACTATTGAACTCTGAATTAAATTTTAACTGGGCTAATGGCCAAAACGTGCCCACAAAGCTCACCATATAATTATTTGACAAATATTTTCTGGTTTCAGTTGATTTACATCGTTTTTGCAGACTTTCAGGATTCTGGTTTAAATGCCTCATGAATCAGTTAAGATCAGAATTCTGACGTTGATAACAAAAGGCTGTCACTTTGGGTATGATCTCATTTTCAGTCTCATCTTCTGACTTCCAAAGTAAATGAAACTCACCAAGGTGACGGTCATGGGCACGCTGCCAACAAAGTTTTTTTTAGCACAGATTTCTGTGAAACAGATACTTGATCATGAATTTGAATGACGACCTTTCCTGACAATGAGAGGCACTTAAGGTTAAGAGATTTTAAAGATGCCAGTTTATATTTCAAATGAATGCGAGCCATCTTGAAAACCAAAGCTGGGATTAACTGATCATTGTGCACTGATTCCACATGAGGGCAGAACAATTGGTTCTTGAGAGCACAGAATAGTACAATTTATTATTATTATTTTATGTTTCTAGAAGTAATTTTTCCCTTTGGTACGATGGCCAAATGGTTAATACGTTCGCTTGGAGATCCAGTCCCGATCTAGTAGTTTCCATGTTCATGCTGTGTCTGTGTGGGTTTTTGCTGCGTTCTCCGGTTTCCATTCACAGTCCAAAAACACGGATTGGATGGACATGCATAAATTGGCTGCTTTAAATTGCCCCTATTAAGTGTGTGCCTCTGCGTGTGTACCCAGTGACAAGTAGTGTTGGGTATGGGGAACACCCCACGACCCTAAATAGTTTACTTAAAAATAGGCAAAAACCCGATGTGCTGACCTCATTGGTTGGGTGCGGAGTGCTGTTTTGAGGCTTTCTATAGTTTTGTTGCGCTCCTCCTCTTCTTCCTTTTCCAGCGCCAGCAAAGTCTTTCTCTATAAAAAAAAAAAAAAAAAGGAAATTGAATAAAACACTGATGGAGTAGTAGAACATTTAATAATATTAGATTGCCTACACAATCAGATAAGATAAATCGGAATAAATATAGATTTTCCAATGACCTCGAAATACACAAATGGAATCCAATGGGAGGGAATATGAGAACACAATAATGGCATCATTCCAGGCGCTGGGTTTATAAAAAAAGTAAACACAAATATGAGTGAATTATAGAAATCATAGAAAGATTATACTTCTTGGCAGGATAGAAAATTGCACCGTGAACACAGCCCCTATTCAGAGCTTGTGGTTTAGTGCAAGTGCAGCAGGACACGTTCAGTGCTGGGTCATGAAGGCTAGCCTGTTAAGAGATTTCCTCCATTTTAGATAGCATTCTGATATTACATTACCATCTCGGGCCACTTCCAAAAGTCTGGCTGAGTTGCCAAGCCACACAGAGTGGTGATACAATAGCAAAGCTAAGCCTCTGGGTATAAAGAAGCCGGCACGGTGACTGGCAAAGAACCAGATGATTATCTCGTCATTCATGTTTTTTCCAGCTGTATTTTTCTGTAGCCTCAAATCCTCATTTCTAATCTGCTCAAACATCGAAAAGCTCCGATTCACCTTTGAACTGGAGGATTTCTTTCAAACTTAAATCCCACAAAAAACATGGCGGCATAACAAAGTTTAGAAAGCACGCCTTTATTCAAGGTGAAGCCAGGCAGCAGAGGAGCTGTGTACATTACAGAATTGATCTTTACATTCTAGTTGCCAAGTCCTTGGTACAAGAACCTTGAAACTACACTCACTGATCTTTTGTAAACAGATGAAACAGCCTCGTAACCCAAAACAGCTTCACTCTACCAAATTTATTACTGGAGTTCAAGTTTATTTATATAGTGCTTTTTACAACAGTGCATTGTCTTAAAGCAGATTTACAAGTTTCTAAGTCTAAACCCCTAAGAGCCGGCCGAAGTGAGAGTGGGAAGGAAAAAGTCCCTGGTATTTGTTGTATATTTTTAGGAACACAGTGGTTAGAACGACCACTTCACAGCAAGAAGGTCCTGAGTTTAATTCCCAGTTGAGGGCAACAAAGGAGCTTTGTGTGCTTAGACAGCATGTCCTCCCTGTGTCTGAGCAAGTTTTCTCCAGGTATTCCGGTTTCCTCCCACATTCCAAATACAGTATTGGTTAAATAGTTAAAACAAAGATTGTAATTCTGTCACAGTACTATTGTTCATATATTGACATTTTGGATCATTAGTGTACACATTTAATTCAACACTAACAGTCCAATCAGTATCAGAATACTTTATTAATCTCTGGGGGAAAATTACAGTTTTTACAGATGCTCCATTTGATGTGTTTATATATACAAAAGGGCAAAAAAAAATTAGCACAGTAAAATTAAACTTAAAGTACAAAAAATTCACAGCAAAGTAAAAATAAACGTGAAGTGGCAATACAAACAGTTTGTCATACAAAACCATATACTTACAGCTGCCATTGAATTAAGCTGGTCGATATAGTACTCTGGCCAGCTTGTAGCACCTTTGTTTTCTTCTTGTTCCTGTGCGAACAAATTAAATAATCTGTATTAGTAGTAAAAAAAAAAAAAAAACAACTTAAATGTGTAGAAGAAAGAGTTGAAGTGCTATATAAATACAAGTTACATCTATGTCAAGTGGGGCATTTATTCAGCAGTCCTATTTAAAGACACTCATCACAGAGGAGAACCAGAAACCTTAATACAGGGCAGATGTCATTTAAGTAAACAGTATATAAATCGATTATAAAGAATACATCATGTATACAAAAAGCCAGATGTGATTGCAACCTGCGAAGCAGAATCATCCAAAGATAAAATAGTTCAAGGGCTTGTTTTTTTATATCTATAAGGAGACATATAAAATATGTTGGTGCAATAGGTTTCTTTATGTGAATGTTGATTTCATCCCATTTTAGCAATGCAGATTGGGTTAATTGAAGATTTTAAATTGTACATATGCGTGTCTGCCATGATGACCTGTCCATAGTAAAATATTCCAACAATCTAGCCAGCTTTTAAATAGTGACATAGTTTTACACAAAAAGAGAAATGTGGAGAATGTTGGAATGGACATTTGTGATGCAGCATAGGATATTTTAATACCCCACCAATTTCCTAAGGGGGTCACACCAGCTATGCATAAAATGAGTGAAATGAAACATGGTGGGATCGGCCCCTAAAGCATTTCTGCACCTGTCCAACCGCCCACCCATCATTAAAACTCAATTGGGTTGATCCTTAGGAGTGCCTTTAATGCTTTTAGCCTCAACTAACCATAGATGATCCCAGCTGGACTTTTCCATACCAAGAACTTCAAGCATGAATCTAAATATGTGTTGTGTATATAAAAGTCATAGATTTACCAACTATGCAAAACTTTTTCATTCTTTTAAAGTTGCAACAAGATAAATTTGGCTCAAGTACATACCTAGCAAGCCACAAACCCAAAAAGCATTTAATTTGATGGTGGACATACCCAGGCTTTAAGGGTAAATAAGCTGACTACAGCTAAAAATCCACATGAAGCACAGCGTGGTTGGAGATAGCCGTTTACAACAACACAGCTGTAGGCAGAAATGTCAACACTTGGTGAATGGAATTTCAAATATCCACTGGATAATCATTCCCAAGAGTGAGCGAGAAAAAGCCATCCTTTCAATCTCTTCACTGTGTGCTCCATCAAATTTGGGGGTGAAAGGCATGTGTATGAACTTATGAACCTTTCAAAACCTTTGGCCACACAGAAATGTATTCTTTGGCTCCTTGTCCGGGACACTTGTGTTGAGTGGTTTAAAAAACGTTCAAATAAACCTTATGGCCTTATGTACAAGAAATGACGAAAACCGGTCTCAGGTAAATAAATATATTGTATTCTAAAACATACGTTTCATTCCTTTTTTGTTGTTAATAGCAGGCATTGGACAAACATCGTTGTTCTTTTTATTCTCAGTTCCACTGACATTAAAGATGGACTTTGTAGTTCTACAATTCCAGACTGTAGTCCATATGTTTCTGTTCTACAGTACATACTGTGAACATTGCCTTTACTCTGTTCTAATGGTCAGAACCCCAATAGTAGCACCACAGAGCAGGGATTATTTGGTGGGTGCATTATTCCTATCCCAGCAGTGTCACTAAAGTGTTGAAATGAAACACTAAATCCCCCCTCACCACATCAGTGTCACTGCAGAACTGACATTAAACAATACACCACCCACATGATACCTGTTCTGTAATGCTCCTGACCAATAGAGAACAGAGAACCTAGCAAAGAACACAGATGGACTACAGTCTGTAATTGTAAAACTACAAAGTCCATCTATATGATAAGAGGATGAAATGAAGCAAAAAGGGGGCGTGTCCAAACTTTTGACTGATACTGTATATTAGATGTAACCAAGAGTAAGAAAAAGCTATTTGCAGAGTGAGGAAAGGAGGAAAGAGCATTTCCTCATTTACAGCATCAACATGGACCTCATCACTCAGAGGCGAAAGCGATACCTACCAAAAAAAAAAAAAAAAAAAAAACTTTTCTTTTTAATGGCTGATAATCAACCCGCAGATCTTTAAGTCTAAGACTGTAAGGGAGCAGTGCCAAGTTTTTGCTCCTTTGGGCTTCGGCCAGACATACAGCTGAGTCAGCGATGTCATCACTGCACTACTAATAACAAGCAAGTGACGACCAGTTCTCTGTAAATCTACTGCTCCATACTAAACCGATTAAGCAGCCAATTACAGTAGACGTCAGAAAGATCTGTTTTAGTTGCTCTTTGTGGAAGGAAAATACAAATGAATGCAAAACAAGTTAAAACTTATGCCAGAAATATGACTCGACTTTCAGCATCAGCGTCCATAGAGAAGAACTTCTTGATGATTGAACTAATTAAATTGTTTTTGAGGATAGAAAATAAAGACAGATTTAGTACAAATAATTTAAATTTAATGT
>JAFMOD010000902.1:59067-109528 GCA_019802435.1 Corydoras maculifer | reverse complement strand
GTGGGTTTCCTCCGGGTTCTCCGGTTTCCTCCCACAGTCCAAAAACATGGAACAAGTTAATTGAATTCTCAAAATTGCCCCCTATAGAGTGTGTCTGTGTGAGTGAGTGTGTGCCCAGCGATGGATTGGCGCCCTGTCCTGGGTCTGTCTGCCCAGCGCCCGAGACGTTCTCCCCTGGATGGGCATGGGGAACCCCACCGCGACCCTAATAGAGGATAAGCGGAAGATAATGAATGAATTAATAAACATTAATTTAATTGTTAATTATGTAAATACGAAATAACTTTTTGTTATTGAAAAGAATCAATGCAGATTTTCTGAATATTAACATAATATTTGTAAAATCAAAGGAAAAATAAACACAAAGTAATTAGTGTCTCCTCAATTACATACTTATATTGATATACTTAAAAAAAAAAGTTTTTTTTATTATTTTTCTTCCAAGCGAGTCGTTCCGTCACTTGGTCCAACTTCTGGCAACCAGCATAATATGTTTTTTAATTTTATTTATTTATTTTTTTCTTTTATGAAGTCATCATGACTATGTTAATACGGTCGGTTAATTGTAACTTTTTAATTGTGATTAATTGCAAAAACAATTGATTGTCTCATCCCCATTTTAAAGACTTGGAAATTGTTTCAACATCATCATCAACTGCCGATCAGTAGAGTTTGCATAAGTAGCACATTGAGCAATGTGATTAACATGCTATTATTGTTATTACCCAATACCCTGTAGAAATTCTTGGCATCGACCTTCTCCATATGGTAACTGCAGTTAATCATTTCATTAGTCACTTCAGAATGAGGTAAAACATTTCCCTCCCCGGTCGCTTCTAGGGACAGTACTGTCTCTGGGGGGGGTCAGCAGGGACTAGAAAAAGAGGAAGAGTGGCTTTATCCCCTTTCCTGTCCCATCACCCTTCTTCCTGTGACTCTACCCATCCTTTCAGGAGTGAGCTGCACACTCAGCAATAGCTAAAGCCTTTTTCTGTCTCCATGTCTGTCTGCTCTGCATCTCTTTCACGCTCACCCCACCTCACTAAGAAAATAAACTAAGAGAAAAAAAATAATATTAAATTGAATTAATTTCATGGCATAACAACAATTTCTTACTTTTATCAAACCATAAACCTAATTTAAAAACATGTCTTTACCCAAACACTTGGGTATGTGCCATGTGACACACACATACACTATCAGGGAATTTGATAATGGGGCATTGATCTTTGGAGTCCATAAACATCTCCAGCTCAAGGCCATTGATCTCTGGTACATTTCCTTCTCAGATTAAAATACCGTATTTTCCGGACTATATGGCGCACCTAAAAGCCTAAAATTTTCCCAGAAATCGGACGTGCGCCTTCTAATCCGGTGCGTCTTATACGTGTACTGAGTTCCAAAATCATGGCGCGCGAGTTACGCCACCGTCTGTGAATGGATTGTGGATGCCTGGGCTAAGGTTTCTGCTGTAACCGTTGTCCGAGCTTTCACGAAAGCTGGCATCATTGCCGAACAGCTGCCTGGCGACGAGACTGACTCGGAGTGCTCGATAGTGGAATTGCGAAGCTTTTTAATTCAGACACAGAAGATGAGGACTTTGATGGATTTGTGGGAGAAGAGTGATTAAAAATAATGTGTGTTTTGTCAAGTAGTAGAATAAACTTCAATTATAAATCACTGTTTTACTTTTCTTGTAGATCATGTGTTTAGCAAGTGCCTTATAATACAGTGCCGTACAGAATAAGTAGCGTACAGAAGTAGAGTTCGTAATTGAGACTGCGCCTTATAGTGCGCCCTATGGTCCGGAAAATACGGTAATTGGATCTTGAGCTGCAGTCATTACGCTGTTAATTAATGTAAACAACAGATTTGCACGTTTACATCTTAATAAAAAAAATTAAGACCTCATTAAAAGCATCTTAAGTTTCTTTAGTATTTGCCAGATTTATTTATTATAAGTAACCTGTCAGGCTCAGTCAGGAGAGTATGAGACCCTTAATCTCAGGTTTGTGGGTTCAAATAACACGTTGGGCTATGTTTTAACTGTAGGCTTGGGGTAAAGGAAGCAGCTTTGCGATTTAAAGGTCTCAGGTTCTACACCAAGTCTTCACAGAAATTACGCTTAATTTTTCTTTAATTACTTGTAATTCAGGCGACCGTACAGCTGATCATGTGCACACAAATTTAAAAAAGGCTTTTGAACCCTATTACATCATAAAGCCCAAAGCAAACCGTAACCAGAATCCTCTACTTCATTTACAAAGACAACAGTACACAAAGCACACTGTTTCCCACAAACCTGATCTAAGAACAAATGCCTCAAGCCACACAAGATGGTACACTGTAGTATCAAATGAATCCATCAGCTATAATGGTTCACTGTAACACGCCTCAGTATGTAACGTCATACTCCGGCGCAGTCAACAAATTCTTAATAAAAGTAATAATGCCTTCATTACTTAGCCATGAGTATTACGTTAACATAGTAAAAATTTGTTTGCGTTAACATGTCTAAATTAGTTTGCCTTACTTACCTACATTACAAGTGATGCAACAATTTTACAGTAAATAAATTACCATCTTCAAATAATCTTCCGCTTTATCCTCTATTAGGGTGGGGGAGGGGTCGCCATGACCATCCAGGGGAGAACGTTTCGGGCGCTGGGCAGATACACCCAGGACAGGACGCCAATCCATCGCTGGGCACACACTCACTCACTCACACATACATACACTTGAGCCATGTTTTTTGACTCTGTGGGAGGAAACCAGAGAACCTGGAGGAAACCCACGCGGACACGGAGAGAACAAGGAAACTCCACCCAGTTTGGGAATCGAACTGGGAATCCCTAGCCCTGAGAGGCGAACCTGCTAACCACTAAGCCACAGTGCCGCTTATTAATTAAATTTATTTGATAGAAAATAACATTCCAGGTATACAGATAAATGACAAGTAGTAATCTGCACAAATGCAATTAAATTGTTCTGTTCTTTAGAATATAATATAAAAGGTACACTGTGTAACGATTATTTGCATAGTTTTTGTTTGAAACACATGCATGATGATTTAGCTTTTTTCTACCTTCATAACATTTGCAACATGGCCCTCACTGTACATTTCAGCGTACTGAATGTGCATATTAATAATGGTTTCCGTGACCTGACGTGACTTTAATTAACATGTGGCATCTATGTGGTTAAGAGTTAAGTTGTGTCTCATAAAGCAGGCATGCAGGGTGAACCACAATTCTAGCATGAAGAACAGCTGTCCAGTTACAATGTCGTACATTAACAGCATGCTCTTACACAGACAATAAAAAAAAATAAAAAAAACACACTAACTAAATTCATGTAGTCAGAGACACTTCCTTTAAATGATCATAATAAGGGGTTTGGTTGTTCCATTTTCCAAAACGCCAGTCCATCCTTCTATTCGTTACCTAATAAGTAACAAAAGCAACTGATGTGTTTACTCTAATGTCTTGAGTCCTGAGCATCAAAGTCACTTAACTTTCACAAAGTTTAGAAGAGAATGAGCTCGCAGGGGCAAAAAATGTTTGCCCTAAATCCTTGTATGGCATTGTCCTTGATCACAGCTTTAACTTCAAGATATAAAAGGTCATTCGAAGACCAAAGACAAGAGTCCGTGGCTTTTAACATCCAGTTGTGTTTGTTTAAATCTTCCACTTGTGACTGATTTAGATGAGCTCATGTAAGGCTTTGCATTTTCAGTTAAATGAAGTAACTGAAGCTGTGAGACACGAGAGCGAATTCAGTTTGAGACTCATAGCTCCCAAATGCTCCACAGAGCACTGAGGAGATCAGTCGAACTCTACAACTCCTATTTGAATGTGTAATAACATAACTTACATCAACAATTTCACAAATAAGACTTTAGACAACCATTTTTACATTGAATATTTCATTTCATTTCATTATCTTCCACTTTATCCTCTATTAGGGTTGCGGGGGGGTTCCCCATGCCCATCCAGGGGAGAACGTTTTGGGCGCTGGGCAGACACACCCAGGACAGGACGCCAATCCATCGCTGGGCACACACTCACACACACTCTATATGGGGCAATTTGGAGAACTCAATTGACTTGATCCATGTTTTTGGACTGTGGGAGAAAACTGGAGAACCCGGAGGAAACCCACGCAGACATGGGGAGAACATGGAAACTCCACCCAGATGGGGATTCGAACCGGGAATCCCTAGCGCTGAGAAGCGAACGTGCTAACCACTAAGCCACCGTGCCGCCCTACATTGAATATATATTTTTTAAAGTCCAAGGCAAGTTTTTTATCTTAATATCTATAACTTGCCATAAAAACTACCTATTATCTTATTTGTATATATTTTGTACTTAATCTGACTTGTAAACTTCAACCTAAATTCTGTTTTTATTTTAGGATTTAACTGCAATTTTCCCTGGGGATTAATAAAGTACTCTGATTCTAAAACTGGGTGGCACGGTGACTTAGTGGTTAGCATGTTCTCCTCTCAGCACTTGTGATTCCCGGTTCGAATCCTTATCTGGGAGGAGTTTCCATGTTCTCCCCGTGTCCGCGTAAGTTTCCTCCGAGTTCTCTGGTTTCCTCCCACAGTCCAAAAACATGAATCAAGTCAATTGAATTCTCTAAATTGCCCCATATAGAGTGTGTCTGTGCGAGTGAGTGTGTGTCCAGCGATAGATTGGCGTCCTGTCCTGGGTGTATCTGGCCAGCGCCCAAAACGTTCTCCCCTGGATGGGGATGGGCATAGAGAACCCACCCCCCCCCCAACACACACGCGACCCTAATAGAGTATAAAGCGGAAGATAATGGATGGATGGGTTCTAAAACTACTTTGTAGATCAATAGGATCGATACACAAAGTTAAAATAATTTAAAAACGCCCCCCATTAAGAATCTGCAGACATCTTTTTGAGAATTCTGAAAGACCGTCTGTAGCGGTTTTATGCTGAAAACCAGCCGAACAGACGAGGGTTAAAAGTACATCCAGACGAAAACAAGCAGATAGTCTACAGAGCAGGCCAAGACATGAGAGCACTCAAAGAGTGCCATTGATGTGCAAAGCAGGGTCTCTGCATCCTCAGTGCACGCTGAGCCAACAAACCACCAGATTGGCAGGCGGCTAGAAAGACCCAAGAAAGTGAAAGGCAAAAAGTAATTAGGCTTGCACACGTCAGGACAACGAGGAGGTCATTTTATCACAGCAGTAAACCCACGGCTCATGTAAGATTAGACATCTCATTGTAACACTAATGTGGGAGAGGGAAGAAGAAACTCATTACAGAGCTGTTCCAATTCATAAACTGACATATAAGAAGTGCTCATTATAAAAACACAAATATTATCCTGTTGATTTATAGCTGTTCTGTCCAATACAACCACTGCTGCATTTACAAAAGAATAAAGCAACTTCAAGGGCGGCACAGTGGTTTAGTGGTTAGCATGTTCTCCTCTCAGCACTAGGGATACCTGGTTTAAATCCCAATCTGGGTGGAGTTTCTATATTCTCCCCATATGCACGTGGGCATGGGGAACCCCCCCACAACCCTAATAGAGGATAAAGAAGAAGATAATGGATGGATGGATTAAATAACTTTAAAGCAAACAGGAAGATGTTTAAGAAAACCAGTCTGTTCTTTGTTCTCATTAGTAATTTCTACATTTAAAGTGTATCTTTTATATATTACAATTTTGTAAAAAAAATGGATGTTAAACAGTTAGGATGACATCATGACGCTTGAAATGCAATTATCAATACCAAAGTTAATGTAATATTGTGTATTATGTAATATTTACAGGGTTAAACTGACTGAAGGATAATGGTCTTCATCTTGACGAGATTAATCTCTGTATTCCATAAAAGTCCAATCCAAAAAAAACTTTTGCAATGTGGAATAAAGAAATGTAGTGAGATTGAGAAATGTGCATTATGTTCTGAAACCAGGTAAAAAGCAAAAAGCTGCAAGTCTGGAGATTTGTAACAATGCATGAAAAGTAGTGTGTCTTTTTAGTGACATTAACTTGCTAAAATCTTATATAAATAAATATAAAAACATGTGTTCCCTATACAAATTTACACCAATATTTTTGTTTTGATACTGTCGTGTTTATCATTAAATAATTGATATTACAGTCAGACCACTAGGTGATCACTATTTTTTTAATCACTATTATACTAAACTTGTTTTATGTGGGTTTCCTGTCCACCTTTTGATGCACTTTATGTTATAATTTATCATATATCATGGCTTAGAGCCCATCAGTGCTTTTTAGATAGCATGCTAACCATACAAAAGCCAGTTCCTTTAGAGAATGCTTACAAGCATGACTTTTGTATGCTATGAAGCAAAAGAGAAAGCATGACATTTTTGTAGCACAAAGGCAACTTTAAGAGAGTCCTTAAACACAGGACAACACGACAAGGCACGGAAATGCTGACACTCACCACGAGCTCAGAGAACATGGCATCCAGCTCGTCGTAACTGGGGATGGGCATTGTGGGCTCCATAGTTTGCAGGACGAAATCCTCCCGCAGACGGTAGGTGATCTCCGGGTGGTCGCTGCTCTGAAAGCAGCAGAAGATAAACGACATGCCTCGGCCTCCGCCGTTCCGTTTACGTGGTGCCATGGCTGCTTAAAGGGGAGGGGGGGTGGCAGCGGCCAAGGATCAGGGATGAAGGGGTCAGGGATCGGTAGGAGGATCCTCCCTCAGGTGCCTCAGCCAAGTAAGACCTGGTTCTTTTCACAGAAACCTAAAAAAGGAAACGAGATGTTAATCAGTAAGCCATTCAAGTAAGAAACAGGACACACAGACACAGGAATGGAAATCCCCCCAAAATGTCATGAAAATCTTTTATTATTAATGATATTTAACAGTGGTTTCCTTATTGAAATTTTAATATACAACACCAGTAAAAGGTTTCTTCTCCAATTATTGTCAGTTTTATAAGTTTTAAATACAGTAAAGATCTGCAATTCCAGACTGAATAATCGTTTAATCATGAGCGTTTCTTGGACAATAATCGTACCAGCAAAATCTGTATTCATTTCTAACCACATGTACAAGATATTCCATAAAATATACATTCAAATTATTATTTCTTATTTCAAATGTGTAAATTATGGTATGCAAATGCTTTTGTATCATTTAAACATAAATCTGGTCAAATAAACATTAATTCCTAAAGCAGATTTTTTTTATATGTGGAGTCAATTTCCACACCTTTCTACTTGGAGTTATTTGCAAATAATTTAAATAATAATAATAATTGTATCCATCTGTCACATGGCATAGAAGCAACATTAGTGTTAGAACTATACAAACACTTGCTCCACCCTTCTGGAGTCCCAGATCTAGTGTTTGTATTTCACGAAGGTCACGAGTGTTGAAAGAGCACAAACATCGATGTGGCATGTGTGGAAGAACCGGTTCAAACACTGCAGATGGTAAATGCTCACAGCTGGAAAAGGCATGCAATGCAAACACCTGCTGCATGCAAACGAGAAGAATCCATAAAGCGGGTGACTTAAAGAATCAAAAATAGGTGTGACCTGCTCTGCGAAGGTTTCCTACGCTTTTGAAATAACTCGGAGGGGCATGGATAGAACTCTAACCTCCACAGCTGGAGCACAGCTGAACCCTCACCCTTCAGCCTGTCTGCCGCCACCATGGAATCCTCAGCAGCCCAACCCAGGAGACTGACGATTCCACCGAAATCTCACATCCCTGAAGGCTGATTCACACTCGTTTCTGAACAAGCCTTTAATGGATTTCATAAACATTTTGGTCGGGATTTCAGACTCTACACAAAAGCAGACAAACTTTTGCCGATGCAGCAGATTTCTGTGGTGTGAATGTTTACAGCCACTGGTTTTAAATACAGTGTATTTAGTGTGACTGCAGAACTTACAATGAACAATCCACCAACCAAGTTATACTTGTTCTGTGATGGTCCTGACCAATAGAGAACAGAGAACCAACAGGGGACTAACAACAACAAAGAACACAGAAGGCCATCTATATGGAAAGTAGAGAAAACAGACAATAGAGAAAGAAGGGGGTGTGTCCAAACTTTTGACTGGTACTGTACTGTGCTATTTTTTTAATTGAAGCAAGAAGATGCTTCACACCACAACAGCGGACATAATAACTGAGAAAAACTTCTATAAGCACATCTACAAAAAACCTTAATGAGGTCCGGCTGCATCACTTTCAGTGAATACCTCAACTTCTCAACCTAATGCCTTATCTGTCGGTTCATTGAGTAACAGAGGATGAAAGTTCATGCTGTGTGTTTTGTATTGAGTGAATACTGAGCAGAACAACACTAACACAAAAAGTACTACCAGAAGACAGGAAATGGACAAGATTCAGCATGAAAAAATGTCCTTTGATCACTTGAAAATGCATTAGCTGTAATGCCCAATGTGACAAAACCATGTGTTTTCCATAAACTGGAACATGTGATTAGCTGGGATGTTTACTTACAGCAGTGATTTTTTTTCATCTTGGTCCTAAGGGACTCGTGGTCCAGCATTGCAGATAGAAATGTTGTGTACATGAAGTACTACTCACTAATTTTCAGGACAAAGATTAAGTCCAGTTCAAGAGTAAATAAAAACATCGGCTTTACGTCGACACTAAGCACTTTCAGTTTCAGGCCTACAATATAAAATAATAAAAAAGAGATGCCTGAACAACAGACAGCAGAGTGGAAGTTTTACAAGGCTACATAATAAAAAAGAGATGCCTGAACAACAGACAGCAGAGTGGAAGTTTTACAAGGCTACATCGTACTGATACAGAGGCGTGGGGTATACTGGGTGTAAAATAGATGCCATGAATAAACAGAGTAAAAATAATAATTAGTGCCAAAATAATAATAATGGGTTCTCCGGGTTCTCCGGGTTCTCCGGTTTCCTCCCACAGTCCAAAAACATGGATCAAGGCCCATTGAATTCTCCAAATTGCCCCATATAAAGTGTGTTTGTGTGAGTGAGTGTGTGCCCAGTGATAGATTGGTGCCCTGTCCTGGGTGTATCTGCCCAGCACCCGAAATGTTCTCCCCTGAATGGGCATGGGGAACCCCCTCCGCGACCCTAATGTAGGATAAAGCGGAAGATAATGGATGTATGGATAATAATCATAATAAAATGAATTTACTCTTTACTGTAGATTTCTTGTGAACTGGAAGCAAAATTAATTTAAAGTAAAATAGTTTAAAATGATTTGCTGCCATTGTGGAGCAAACAGGTTGATAAAAAATCAGTAACACCATCAGTACTTAGACACCAACACATTAAAAGCCAACTGATTACAAACCAAAAAATACACAAGACACTACAACACTAATAATTACTCTGATATACTGTAATCACCAGGCTTTTCTCATTCGTTTACCTTTAATATAATGCTTTAAGAGCGCTGGAATTGACATCCAGCAGTCACATCTTCCATAGACTACGGCATATGATCTGATCATTTCACAATACGCACGACAGACAAAATAAAGACAGGCGAAGGCCACAAATAAGAAAACAAAAATGAAAGCACTACAATAAAAGATGGATACAAAAGAGAGATGGAGCACACTGACAGGAAATGAAAACAAAATGATGTTTAAATCTGAGTACTTTATTAATATCCAGGGGGAAATTGTAGCAATTACAGGTACCTTATTTTCAGTGTTACAATAAACAAAGAATAAAGGATAGAAATACTACTAATAGTAATAATAATAATAATAAAATTAATAATTACATTAATAAACTAATATAGTCAAATACAGTTTATTACTTAAATAGAATTTTAAAACTATATAAAAGTGAAAGTTAAAAACAATAATGACATTTCATTGTTTGTCTCATAAAATCTGAAATGCTTACATTATTGTGCATGTTGGTTTTACTCACTGACATGTCAGGGGGGAAAAAAAAACTAAGCCACGAAGTCAAAGTCAGATTAGAACCTGCTATCTGTGGAGAAGAGAAGTCCCCCTGAGAACAACTTCTCAACAAAACACAGCATTGCCATGGGGAAAAATTCCAACAAAAAAAAAAAAACACAATCCACAGCCCCCCCTAACATGGCCCTAACCTTCCCTCTGACGCATTAGTCTTCCTACAGCATGCGTACCACACAGATAAATCGAGTTACTCCACAGCTTGAACAGACTCCATGAAACCGAAGATCTATTACCGCCGGTCAGGAGTGCAGAGGCATTAAATAAACCAGAATTTAATCAACGTATAGAGAATTAAGGCAAACCAAGCAACAACTCCAAACCAACTAAGGCTTGGGGAAAATACTTTGATGAACATTTACAGTGTCCTTCAGAAACACTGAGACCCTCACAAAAAAGGTTAATACCATGTTCCTGAACAAGCTGCTAATCTTCATTAATAGAGAAACAAATAAACAGGCTGACCACAGCATCACAGAACCCCCAGCACGATTCACTCTTCTGGGTTTATTACCAAGTCTGATCTTGTTACCATGTTAACAGAGGTCCTACAAAAAAAATTCCACAAACTTTTGGCAAACTTGTCCTTGATGGCAGAGGTTTTCATGTGGCACTCATCCCAAACAACGTCTGGTTTCATAAGGATCCTTTGGATGCTCAGACTATTTTACTTACGCAATATGTCAATATAGAAATATAAACTTTTCCATATGGAGAATCCATTTTTTTTTTTACTGGTATTGAGTTAAACATGTACAGGTCTATGTTTAGAGGGTTATCAGACCCTTATGATTGACATTATGACCCTTCACACTGTTTAATGTATGTGTTTGCTTTAGAATTTTACTGTACGTCTTATTTTTCTGCTTTTTAATGAATTGATTTCAATATAAATTGAAATCTAAACCCTAAAAGATGACAAGATGTCTTTTTAAGTCAATGCCAGTTTTTACATGTTCCAACTTTAAAACTTGAGAAGTTTTCCTTTTTATTTTACTCACTCAAGGAATTAAAATTGAAGTCATCAGCCTCTGGGTTGGTATATAGACCAATTAAGTACCATTACTATAGCAAAATAATACAGCATAATAAAGCCGGATGGCTATCCAAACCAAAGTTATCGAATCTGTAGTACTGTAGTACACATTTGGCTTTGTTATTGTTGGTGCCAGTCTAATGACCATCTACTCACATGTGTTTGTTTACGTTGTCATGGCTATGCCACAGTCTGACTCCAATTGGTCTGACACACCCTCACGGTCTAAGCGGTGCTCATCTTAGACTTTCAAAGCTTGTTTCCTTGTTTGAGCAATGTGAATCAGTTTCATTTTGGTAAATTTGGTCAATTTAAATAATCAAAGTTATTTAATAGCCTAACTACTTGCATGACCATTATGTTCATCTTGGACAAAATGCATAGAGACCCTCATTTGTTCTGTATTGTGGCATCCAGGTCATTCTACAGAACCTTTATCACTCCAGCAGAAGGCATGTCCATGACATATTTCCATGCGACATATACGATACATTATTAAACAGAGATGCTTTGGCTCTGTTACAACTGAAGAAGCAGATACAGCCACTGAATAACGGCCAGGCTGATAATGCATGCTTCTTCAAACGGCATTGGGTCAATTTATTTGGAAGTTACCTTCAGGATTTGGCCGAGCACAAAATAAATGCGAGAAGCTGTACTCTGCCATAATTTAATTAGTAATGGAAATAAGAAATCATCTCAATAAAACTGATGGTATAAGTACAACAATTAAAACAGAAGAAAAACAACAGCTTGCCCGTAATTCATCAAATAAAAATCTAAAGTAAATACACGGTGAGTCTCTGGAAGACTTGGAAGCCTTTTAATTTAGTTTAAAGGGTTGGGGCAAAAAAAAAAAAAAAGAAATATGGCAGTAGCATATGGATAAACTATTGCACACTCCACACCCTTTTCTCTCCCCTTCTCTATTATTACACGAGTTAAGCCGCAATGAAGAACTCCCCGAAGATGAAGCATAATAAATCAGCTTCTTCAGAAAGCAGTCAGAAAAATAACATCTGAATGAATAATGTCCTGATGCAGGTTCAGCTCAGTGTAGAAAATAGATTTATCCCGTTCTATGGGAGTCATAGTCCCTCCTCTGCAGATTTAAACTGAGAGGAAAGATTCGGAAGTCAAGCTATTTTTTCATCGAAAAAAAAGACAACACAGACTTTTGTTAAATATTAAAATAAAATAATAAATTATTTTGTGAAAATAAAAATTAAAGTTCTTCTAGGTATAAACTGGGCATCATGGTGGCTTAGTGGTTAGCACGTTCGCCTCAATTTCAATTGATCCAAATTGCCCCATATAGAGTGTGTTTGTGTGAGTGAGTGAGTGCCCAGCGCCCGAGACGTTCTCCCCTGGATGGGCATGGGGAACCCCCCCATAACCCTAGCAGAGGATAAAGCGGAAGATAATGGATGAATGGATAGGTGTAAACTCACACCTCAGTACTTTCCCCTCATTGCACTACTGATTCAGATCCCAAAACATTTACCATCTAAGTGAAGAATAATAAGTTCTGGAATTAAACTTGGTGCATTTTTAGGTTGGGCGTCATGATGTTAACACACTGCCACCCCAGAACAAATAGGACGTTATTAAAATTAAGTTACAAGTGATTCCAGTCTCAGCATCAACAAAATTTTAAAAGAAAATAGATTTTAAAGCTTAACGCTACCACTTTGCTTAGTAAATTTACAGTAAAAACGATGTGTGTATGACTCCAGTTTAAATCCTACATAAAGTTATTTTTCCTGATTCTCACCAAGTCCATTTTGCTCATAGGAGGGTGCTAATCTTCCCCACAGGTGTGCCCCAAACTAATGCATTCCAGACATACTCCGCTTGATTCAGCGCAAACTCACTTTCATCACCCACTTTACACTACAGACCTGACAACACCTTTGATGCTCAAAACCCTCTGTACTAAAGCTGCATCCATTTAACGTTTTGGCTTTTAAACACATTACACTGTGTAATATTTTACAAATCCCATGTGCAGTGAATGTGTGAAATGATCGTCCTTAAGTTCATGCAACTTGTTTCTACTTAATGCTGCATTCTTTGAATGATTAAGGAGCTATTGTCTAGTAAGTAAGACCTTTTAATGAGGAATTATGTCCTTAAAATAAACAGCAACATGTTTATTTGAAAGTCACTGCTGTACTTTGGTTCTTTTGACATGACTGTAACCAACTCCCCAACCTACGCTCTTCACAGTTTTAAATCTGCTGCCTCGGTGGGTGTTTTCCATTGATTCACTTCATGCAGATCCTCCCAGAGAGTAATCACTGAGGAGTTGAATTCCTCGTAGCAACATACTCCCGTTCTTAAATTGGTGGTATGAAAGGTTAGTATGCTATTTTTAAATACGTTTCCTTTAAAGTAGAGAATCTGTTTATATGAATGAACTTGAATAGAGCTTTATAAAGATAATAAAGATGCTCGATATTGTTCTTTAGTGACATTGTAGTAAAAGCAGATTTGGTTTCTTTAATAAACTTTATGACGGGGGTTCTCAGCTGCTCTCAGTCCAGGACCCATATTTTCTAATCGGTCATTTAGCAGTGACCCACTTTTATAGAACACAAACCAAACAAATGAATTTCGAAAAATATTCTTTAAAAAACACATTAAACATATACATGCAAAGTGAATGAGGGATTTTTATAAAAAATAATCCATATTTTCAATATTTCTGGCAAGGTTAAGCGGCAAACAAAGTATGCCGCACGTGTCTGACACACACCTCTCTGCCTGTCTCACCCCCCTTTCCCCCCAAGATAAATGACATGTACAAAATCAAATGAGCATTAATTGTAATGTTTATAACAAAAAAAAAAAGAATATATATATATATATATATATATATATATATATATATATATATATATATATATATATATATATATATATATATATATATTTTTTTTTTTTTTTTTTTTTTTTTACAAACTGTTCACAACACGCCAAGAACGTGTGTGCAATCATCTTTTGGGTTGCTACCAACCAGTCAACAATCACTGCTTTATGACATATAGGTAAATTGTTAAAACACAAATGTCACAAATCGATTTCCCTAAAACACTTTTAAAAAAATTATTAATAATAAACTAATTCCAAAACAAACTCACTCTTAATTTTTTTACATTGTTTTAAATATTTTAACCAACCAATTTATGTAATTATTTTATCTTTTAAATAAATGAAATGCAAACCACTGCATGTCTCCAAGCACTAAGCTGAGCTTTAGAGGCCTGAATGACTACAACTTAGAACCACACACACACTATAGAGCTTGTTCTTAACAATAACAAAAATATTGTGACATCACCAAACCCTGTACATGATTCACTGCTACCTAAACACAACTCTATTATCCACCATTCTCTGTAGTTCCTGCACGAACGCTCATGTTACAATTTAAATATTCAAAGCTCTTACAGTTTGCGAGGTTTCCCTGTCCCCTAAAAAAACAAAAAGTTCATACAAGGTTATCCACTTTTTACATATAACAATAAAATACTAATACAGAAACTTGCAGTCAATATAATGAGGACTAACCTACAAACCTACTCCAGCTTCACTTTGCAAGGATGACAACTAATTAACCCACTGTCCCCGAGGTCTGGTTGGCCAGAGAGTGAAAGAACAAAGCAACAGGAAAGATGGAAGCCAGGCACGGAGTCCAGCCACACGTTCAGGCGGTGTCAGGACAGATCACTGTACAGTACAGGCTGTCAGATGACTTATCTGCTGTGACAGGCGAGAGACTTCCACTTACAGCATTACCCGCACTGTATATTCTAGGCCGGCTTTTTTCCATTGGAATTTTTAACCCTTACTTAGCAAACAACAAGCTTTCGATGTTGGCGTTGGCTTTGCTTGATCTAAACTCATTCAGATCGTTTTTTACCACAACAGAGGTTTAAAATTTTGTATGGACCAACGTTGTAATTACATGAATCCATTCACTTTACTTTGGTTAGAGGTGTTGTGGCCGAAATCTGTGAACATCAGGTGCAGGTTTGCACTCTGTTGAACCAATAGTCAAATATCCCATATGTGTGAACTCATTGGGTCAACTGAGTGTACACATTAAACCCATAATACTTCAGGCAGAATTCATTCTGTTAATTAATTCACAAATGTTCACTAATTCCTATAACAGCTGCATAAAAAAGGTTTCCTCTCATGTTAAAAACAATTATAATAAAATAGGTCCACTGACGTTACCAATGTGGTCCTTAAGCAAGGCCCTTAAGCCTCATTGCTCCGGGCTGCAGTGTTCTGACTCAACCAAGTAAGTATACACTTTGGACAAAAGCACGACCAAATGTAAAAGTAGATGTAATTTTTAAAAGATGCCATTTACTTGACAGAGTAAAAAGTAGTTAAAATCTCAATTTGTTAATTGTCTTCCAGCAGTCCACTGATTACTGAAACGAGCAGCTGATGAGAACCATGACACGCAGACGATCTGTATACAGGGTTGAGATTGAAGCCATTACTCATGTTGACTTGCTGAGATTGCTACTTGTACACTATGTGGATATCTTTCCTTATTAAAGGCATAATAAGCTGCAAAAACAGGACAAGTTGCGTCTGGGAGGAAATGATGGTCAGTCACTTTCAGCTGTATAATGGATTTTTAAGCACCAGAATCAATAAGAACAGTTTAACATTTGCATAACTTTAATGCTATGAATCCTTAATGTGCTGAAAGCAAACGCCCGATACAAAAACCTTTTAGTTTAACACTTTAAAAAAAAATTTTTGTTGGTTATCCATGTTTCTAATTAGGCTCCATCATTTGTGCAACGTGGGGCAGGTGCCCCAGCGAGTGGCAGGAATGTTTCTGATGAAAGCATGGCTGAAATCAGACCACATTTCATTTAAGCCCACTACATCCCACATACAGCCAACAACCTCCATACTATTAACATGCTGATAAGGGTTTTGACACTGGACAGACCTAAAATAAGTTTGGTTAATAAACAGTTTATTAAGGGCCACTGGGGAGCCATTAGTCTAGCGTGAGCAGGCGGGCAGGTCTATAGAACGAGACGGCCTCCACACTTGCAAAAGAGGTGCTGAGTAATGGATTCTTTATTTATTTAAAGGGAAAAAAAAAAGAAAACAGGGTCCTGCATTAATCACTCAGACACAGGGTTAGCTGCTGGCTGTCCTAGTTCATGTTATAATAACCTCCTAAACCACAGAGCCAAACCGGCGAAAGCTTCGCAACGAGAGCTGTGGCACGTTCCAAACACAACCAGCCCTGAGGTGAACCCATGGAGCGGCTCGAATTCCAAACTCCCTCAGTCATGCCTTCAGTACGTAAAAGGAGGGGAAAAAGATAAAGAGGTTGCAGCTCGGCACTTCCAAACAGATGGCTTGTCAAACGTGTTCTGCAGACAATGAGACCCATCCCCCAGCTTAACGTTTGCACAAGCCACAGTATCCACCCGCCGCTGACCCACCCAAATTCACCATGCTCGCTCCACTACCCCCCAACACACATATAAACACACACACATACTCAAAGCTTTAGAAAAGGTTGAGGTATGGTAACTCAGGCTTATGAGCAGTCCGATTATTAACAGCATGTACTGAAATCATCCTCATCATGTGTCTTTAGAGTTACAAAGTCCTGCTTGTCTTATAAATATATATTAAAAAACTAATTTGTAGCTCTGGTTAACATAACTTCCATAACCACATGTTCATTGCTACTGTAAACTTACAGTGGAGTAATTAGGAGAGGATGCTAAGGATTTCGAATGTGAAAACAGGTTTAGACAACTGTGAGACATTCCTACCATCCACCCCACACCTGTATAAAAAGCTTTAGGGCTGTGGAGGGCAGGAAGCATAGTTCAGCACACTTGGCTGTGACCTCTGGAAGCGTGCAGAGGCAAGAGACGTACACTGATCCAAGAGAAGGGAGTGGACGCCGTGTTCAGTGCCCCATTTAGCCTTATAACTAATTAGGGATGAGACATTGCTATGACATTGTTATTGCTATGATAATTGTCTAGGAAATGATGCAAATATATGATTATTATGCAATAATCAAAAACATGAAAAGCATTATAAATATTGTAAAAGTAAGGAGTAAAAAAAGGTATGCCTTAAAGTATATTTAAAAGAAAACAAGGTTAGGACAACGTAAACAGACAAGCATGCTGCAAGTAGTTGAGCCATGGTCTACTTCGGCATGATTAATTTTATGATTTCTAATAAGGGCGGCATGGTGGCTTAGAGGTTAGCATGTTCTCCTCTCAGAACTAGGGATTCCCAGTTTGAATCCCAATCTGGGTGGAGTTTCCATGTTCTCCCCGTGTCTGCGTGGGTTTCCTCCGGGTTCTCCGGTTTCCTCCCACAGTCCAAAAACATGGATCAAGATCAACTGAATTCTCCAAATTGCCCCATACAGAGTGTGTGTGAGTGTGTGTGTGTGTGTGTGTGTGTGTGTGTGTGTGTGTGTGAGAGAGAGTGAGTACCCCTGCGATAGATTGGCGCTCTGTCCTGGGTGTATCTGCCCAGCAACCGAGACATTCTCCCCTGGATGGGCATGAGGAACCCTCGTGTGACCCTAATATAGGATAAAGTGGAAGATAATGGATGGATGGAGGGAGTTCTAATCATGATTTATTGCAAACATGATAATTCGTCTCATTCCTACAATTAATTATAGTGTAGAACAACGTAGATATGCAGAAAGCTCTAAACGTCCTTAGAAACTTTGTCTTGATAGCAAGATTGCAAAACATTAAAATGAGAGCAGGTCCGTCTGGGCAGAATTAGTTAAAATATTTGCCATACAAAATGATTTGAAACCCCAGGTTTTATCTAAAGTATATATATACACAAGTATATTTAGTACTCTGTACTGCTCTAATCATGAATATTTTCATGTTGGCATCAATATATATATAGTCAGGCCAAACACAAAGATTCCCATCGTAATATTTTACTGGACTGCTGTCATCGTTCACCTTGGAATTTTTTGCTGACAATCTGAGCCTGATGGATCTTGATCCTGTTATTAAAAATATGGACATGCCAACAGGAAAGCAATCCAGAGTTTGGATAAACCCGTCGTTCGATGAATGTAAGTACTTCAAGACACATTTTATTGCCATAATTCAGTAATGTTCAGCCTTCTACCCCAGATCGAGTGCGCCCAAGCACGACTGCCCACTGGATTCGAGATAAGCAGAGAAGTAAAAATTTGATTTGTAAATTACACAATGCACACAATTAATTACGCTAAATTAATTTTATAATTTCTAATCAGGGCGGCACGGTGGCTTAGTGGTTAGCATGTTCTCCTCTCAGCGCTAGGGATTCCCGGTTCCAATCCCAATCTGGGTGGAGTTTCCATGTTCTCCCCGTGTCTGCGTGGGTTTCCACTGGGTTCTCTGGTTTCCTCCCACAGTCCAGAAACATGGATCAAGGTCAATTGAATTCTCCAAATTGCCCCATATAGAGTGTGTATGTGTGAGTGTGTACCCAGCGATAGATTGGCGTTCTGTCCTGGGTGTATCTGCCCAGCACCCGATGGGCATGGGGAACCCCACCCGCAACCCTAGTATAGGATAAAGCGAAAGATAAATTTTTTAACTATTATTTTAAATATGACTTGCAGTGTGATAAAAGATTGATATATAATGCTACAGCTATATAAACACAAATACCCATAATGCTTTCATAGGCAGGTGAGTTAGATACCTACATTTGCAAAGGCACAAAATAGTTGATGCTGATCTATAAACTAAATCCAGTAAATTTAAATTTAAGTGTCCAAGCATCCACATGAAGAGAGGCAGAACTTTCCACTTGGTTTAAACGATAATCAGTTAAAAACGTTTTCCAGCAATAACCCATAAGGCTTAAATCCTGTCCTGAAGGGTTACACTCGGTTTCAATTGAAAATATAATTAGACATTCTGTCATTTCTCTCCAACGCAAACATTATGGATATGCTAGGCCTTTTTTTTAATATGCACTATATTTATAGCTTTAGGTCATATTGACTACCACATATGTTCTGTTTGTCATAGCATTACTTATTATCTTTTATGTTATGAGCAGAGCCAGCAGCAGCTGCAGCCAATAAGCTTGCATTTTCTTCCATAATAACAGTTCCCTTGATGTCACATGAATTAAAGTAGCTGCCACCGTAGGAACAAGTCCTGAACAATTTAGAAAACTGGTTAAAAGCTATTAAGGTCAAGTGGTTTGTTTATATAGTGCTTTTTGCGAGAGTATGTGATGACAACGCAGCTTTACAGTGATTATAAGCCTGAAACCCGCAAAGAGCAAGCCAAAGCGACAGTGGCAAGGAAAAACTCCCTGTTATGTTTTTTTTTTTTTATGTTTTTTTTTTTTAGGACGAAACCTTGTGAGGACCAAGGCTCAGTGGGGAACTCACCCTCCATCAACAGTGTAGGACACCAGGTCAACCCTCACCTGGGTAAAAATTTTTATTTTATTTAACAATTGGAAAAACTATAAGTTCATTGAGGTCAGTCCAGACTATAACTGATGTTCATCGTTAAGACTTTTGATCATGTTCTAGCGCGGGGTACTTGGACTAATAGTAATAAAGTGTATAAAATAAACCCGATTGGATTGTGGACCTCACTTCATACACACTTTGCAACGCATTCGTATATAAAACTGCAAATAAATGACCAAAATGTAAAGTCCACATTTCTTTCCATATAAAGTCCACAAGGACGCTGCACAGAAGAAGTTGCCTGTCCCTGATTTTGCTGCTGTTGCCATAGCAACAATCACCTGTGCTGCTGGCTGTTGCACCAATCCTTTATCCATGTGAAGCGACAGACCATAAAAGCAATCTGGTTATTGTAAAGCGTTAAAATACAAAATATAAAACAAATAATTATGCTTGGTTGACAGTGTCACACCCTTAAAGGAGAAAAACGATGGGTCAAAATGATGGGATTTATCATTGACTGCTAAATAATAACCTAATGAAATAATCACTATCGTTTAATTAATAAACTTTTACCAGAAAGGAGACCATATGTACAGTATAATATTTATTCCATATAGTAATTGGTAAATAATAGTGCTTAAATTATTGTATATTGAAATGTTAGACCAGAAAAGAGTATGGCTATAATAAAATATTTTAATTGGCAGGAAATATTATGGATGCAAAGCAGCAGAGCGAGCAGGTCTGGTGCTTTGGTGACCATGTGTTAAGCGACACCCTGATGGTAACACAATGATAAGATGACAGGAGTGAGCCGTACAAATAAACCAAATAAATAACCGAGCGTCCGTTTTCCAGCATCAGTCATCATTGACCTCCTTATCACCATGTGTCAAAAGCCCGTGCACTAAAATGGATTCCTGCAGCCCCCCTTTTACGTGCGCACCTCCATGGATAGCCAACACAGCTTCTATGAGAGGAGGAGGGGAGGTTTCTAATGCTCTCTGCATCAGATTCCCATCTCCGGCATTCATTACAGGGCTCAGACAGAGCAGATGAGCCGTACACGAGTCGCCCCATCAACCTTCCTTCAGTAGCTGAACCCATGAGCAAGCACAGAGCAGAAAGACAAATGATTCAGCAAGAAACGAGCCACTGAATACTGCTTCAGCTTTGAAGATAAGATCCATCCCCGCGCCTCATCAGCCAATCACCATAAACTCTTACCTTTTGCACTTCAGACCGGGCTCTGTCAGTTCCATGTGTGTCCTGCGTGTTAACATGCTCCGCTCCACAGAGAAATTCTACCAGGTTTGCCGTTCCGTCAAGCTGAAAGTAACAGACAGTTTGAACAGTCTCACGTAAAGCAGCTGGGGATTGTCGGCGAGCCCTCGTGCTGCATCTGGAAATGGTGAGTCCTTAATTCCATACAGCTCACGTTTATGCGTGTCCTATTCCACCGGCATCCAGCCTCTCCCTGCAGCCTGTCGTCCTCAACACACGCCCTTCCTACCTCCTCTTCCTTCTGCGGCTCTCGCTCACATACACGGAGGATAGTCTGCAGAGGCCACACCCCCTTTCAACACCCAGCCTCCTTAAAGAACTCCTGCTGAATGTTGCCTCTGCTGAATGTTGCTCGATGTTCTGCCTGTCTCTCCGTCACATCAATATTAATGCCTTCTCTACATTCCACTGTCCTCTTTTACAGACCCACTATCTAATAATATCCTATAAAACCACTGAAATTAGTCTTAAACTGGCTGGACTTTAATTCTGCATGCTGTATGATCAGATTGTATATAATGGGAATTTTTGTACAAACAAAAGTTCATGACGTGTTTATCACTGCACACATGAATTAATTGTGACATCATTTAAGCTTCCTCATCCACCATTTACTAGTTTGATTGTTTGCCAGGAACAACACAAAGAGGAAGTTAAAGAGACACAAAAAGCAGTGTGCACCAATGATACATCAGCGTGTCCTGGTAACACAAATAATCAGAGCCTCAACAAACCAGCAATGCCTCCATATAAAACGCACACAGAAATTAAATTAAAAACTCTGCTGTGTATGTTCATTCAATCATTATCTTCCGCTTCATCCTCTATTAGGGTCACGGTGGGGTTCCCCATGCCCATCCAGGGGAAAACGTCTCAGGCACCGGGCAGACACACCCAAAACAGGGCGCCAACCTATCGCTGGGCACAGCTGTGTATGTTCTATTAACAAAATAATAATTAATTATAATACATGCCATCAATAACACATGATATTCTGTTAAGTGATAAATAAATGGACAGGAGATTAATTCATTTGTTACTGTCCTTTGCCCTGTTCAGGACATTAAACTTGCCATGAGCTTTATCAGACATAATAAAAAATAATTCTATGGAAATATCTGATGGCCAATTATATTTAACACTAATCAATATACAGCAAGGTTAAGGCGAGTAATCATTTAAATAAATATGTATTATACCGGTAATTGGAACTTTAGAGCAAATGGAGCAACTCCCTTAGAACAAAAATAAAGCTCCACTTACAGCACACTTGGCTGTTTATTTTGTCATCACAGAAAAAACATGGTTTTCTTTTAAAAGAATATTAATTATATGTATATATATATATATATATATATATATATATATATATATATATATATATATATATATACAGTGGGTTGCAAAAGTATTCATACCCCTTGAACTTTTCCATATTTTGTCACATTACAACCACAAACATAAATATATTTCACTGGAATTTAATGTGAAAGACCAACACAAAGTGGTATACAATTGTGAAGTGGAATGAAAGTTATACATGATTAAACAATTTTTTTACAAATAAAAAACTGAAAAGTGCGATGTGCAAAATTATTCAGCCCCCTTTTCCCTGAGTGCAACCAATTGCATTCAGAAGTTGCCTGATGACTGCTAATGACTTAAAAGGGTCGACCTGTGTGTAATCTAATCTCAGTACAAATACAGCTGCTCTGTGACGGCCTCAGATGTTGGTTAAGAGAATATTGGGGAGCAAACAGCATCANGCAAGATCTCAAAACTGCTGTTCACAAACGCTCTCCATCCAATCTGACTGAGCTTGAGCTGTTTTGCAAGGAGGAATGGGCAAGAATTTCAGTCACTAGATGTGCAAAGCTGGTGGAGACATACCCTAAAAGACTTGCAGCTGTAATTGCAGCAAAAGGTGGTTCCACAAAGTATTGACTCAGGGGGGCTGAATAATTTTGCACATCGCACTTATCAGTTTTTTATTTGTAAAAAAATTTTTGATTCATGTATAACTTTCATTCCACTTCACAATTGTATACCACTTTGTGTTGGTCTTTCACATTAAATTCCAGTGAAATATATTTATGTTTGTGGTTGTAATGTGACAAAATATGGAAAAGTTCAAGGGGTACGAATACTTTTGCAACCCACTGTATATATATATATATATATATATATATATATATATGTGTGTGTACGTATGATTTTTTTTTTACATTTATTTATAATATAATTTGATATTTTGTGTTAATATTCAGCCAAAGCCCTGCATTGTCCTTTTTCTATAACAATGTTATTTCGTGTTCACATTGAATAAATAACAAATAAGAATCAGTCCATTATTCCTGTGATGTCTGGCACTTTTTTGGAAAAGGTAATTATTGGATAATAATCGTTATTAGTTTTTTATAGGCGGCACAGTGGCTTAGTGGTTAGCACGTTTGCCTCGCAGTACTAGGGATTTCCGGTTTGAATCCCAATCTGGGTGGAGTTTCCATGTTCTCCCCGTGTCCGCGTGGGTTTCCTCCAGGTTCTCCAGTTTCCTCTCACAGTCCAAAAACATGGATCAAGTCAATTGACTTCTCCAAATTGCCCCATGTAGAGTGTGTTTGTGTGCGTGTCTGTGTGTGTGAGTGTGTGTGCCAGTGATAGATTGGCGCCTGGTCCTGGGTGTATCTACCCAGCCCCCGAAACGTTCTCCCCTGGATGGGCATGGGGAACCCCCCCCCCCCCTTGCGACCCTAATAGAGGATAAAGCGGAAGATAATGAATGAATGAATAGTTTTTTAGATAATAGCCATAACATCTAAATGTGGCTGATGATTACTATACAGGAACTATACTATACACTACACAGGAATAGTTATGGGTAGTAAAATAGTGAATAATAAAACTTTATTGTACTGTAACATCCAAAATAAATAGTGTCTGGTACTAAAAACATGTTTTTGATATGCTTGAAGATTCAGCAAGTAATAAGCTTTGAATAAGGTAAAGCTATGTATATACTTATAATCTTATTATCCATTTTCTAAAATGGGAAGAGATGCTGAAAGTAGTTCTTGCCAAAAAAACAAATGCACCAGACAAAACAGGCAACCAACGTCATCTCTCCTCCGATGCACTCTGCAGACAATTAATCATGCTAAATTAGCCAAAAAGCCCCCGACTGTGTCTGCATAATGTCAACGGCGTGGACCATGCCATACAAGTACAAGAAATGGCTTACGGCGACAACCTCTGGATCTGCTTCTTACACTTCAACGCTGCAGTTTGGGGATTTTCAAACTACAGCCACAACAATTCCATTCAACTGCCTTTAAATAGTCCTTTACGAGCTTACCCAAAACTCGACTCAGAAAGACAGTTGGCAGAGACTTAGACAGGGGCTCATAGTGCAGTTGGTGTAGTAAAAGTGCACAAGCTACGCACGCTGCATTCAATGACCAACAGGTGGTTTAGTGTGCCAGGGTACTTAAACTCACTGCCAAATAAAACAGAGCGTGTAATAAATATCAGTATTTCCTTTTAGATCAAACACAGCAGTCCAGACTTGAGTGTGATACCGTGTGTTAACTGCAGTAGTAGAACCTTTAACTGGCGCACGTCTACCTTGGCTTTGATATAGCTTTATGGCGGCCATCATTCCTTCTTTATAATTTGTAAAAGTTTCCAGATGAAGATTCTGGGTCACATCCAGAGCAAGACCAAACCTTAAGTTGTCCTTCAGAAAAAACGTATAAAACCGTACGCTTCCAGACAACAGCACAACGCCACGAGGCCAACCGGGTTCGTAGTCCTATAGAGGCTCAACTTTTCTTTGCGCAATCTGTTTTTCATTTCTTTGTCCCGCTCAATCAGGGCTAACATGCAACCTGCTTTGCTGTGTGCGGGGAATATTAGTGTTTCCTTCTGCCACTGATCCCGATTAGGAGACGAGCCAGCAGAACACATTAGCACTCTTATTGTTCTTCGTAATACTCGTCTGAGTTGCTAGATTGCTGAAAACCAGGTTTAATTCTGCATGAAGCAGCTACTTACTACCAAGCTGCATTTCATCCCAGAACGAACAAAGAACCACTTGTTAACATCGATCGCCTGATTAGCTACCAAATTCATATGACGTGAGCGTCCGAACGGTCTATTCCGGGAAAGCCGTTTTCCAAACCTGTTTTGACCAAACAAAGCTTCCACACAATCCAAAGGTCAATCATCTGATAGAGACCTTATTACAGACGGTTATTTGGTACAATTACAAACATTATGATGCATTACTACTGTTACATAATGTTTCAGAATGCCTCGTTTCTCTGAATTTTCCTTAGGACGATGGAACACGTTATTCTTCCATTGAACTAAAATGCTAAATGCTTCCTCTGAAGAACCATGTGCAGTGGTGTTCTTGTTTTAGTTGATATTGTATCTATAGGTCTTTTTAAGGGGCGGCACGGTGGCTTAGTGGTTAGCATGTTCTCCTCTCAGCATTAGGGATTCCCGGTTCGAATCCCAATCTGGGTGGAGTTTCCATGTTCTCCCCGTGTCGGCGTGTGTTTCCTCCGGGTTGAATTCTCCAAATTCCCTTATATAGGGTGTGTCTGTGTGAGTGTGTGCGTGCCCAGTGATTGATTAGCGTCCTGTCCTGGGTCTATCTGCCCAGCGCCCAAGATGTTCTCCCCTGGATGGGCATCGGGAACCCCCCGCAACCCTAATAGAGGATAAAGCGGAAGATAATGGATGGATGGAGGTCTTCTTAAGGAAAGATAACTCTGGTTTCGTTTGAGCTTGACTGATTTTACCACCAATTAATGGCAGTATTTAAACCTATGAAACAATGCCTACTTGTTTTAGATCTCTGAGTAAAGCAGGATATTAAATCTAGTGACAGTAAGAGCACGAGCAAAAAAATTAGGGTTAGAATGGAACCTTTCAGCAGCTTTAGGTCACATGCTGAAAAATGTGACCGCTGTTTCAGATCAATCATATAATTTGCAAATTCTGATTTCCATTTTGGTACCCAACTTTGGCAACCAAATAATCTAAATGGTTAGATACAGAGTTAAAAGTCTTGCTTGCTAATTTCCTGGCAATTAAATTGCACATTTAGCAAGAAACTGCATTGAGACGCCAGACTCGGAAAAGACCGACAGCAAAAGGACAAGAGACATGATTTAACCTCCCCATAAAAGAGTTTTATGAAATCTTCAGGCTTGTGCTGACTCAGCACACCTTTAACTCATAAGCACGTAACATCGACTGACAAGACAGGCCCCATCATGCTTCCAAATGTGATCATCAGGTACCTGACTAGAATTACAGATGAGGTATTTAACTCGTACCAGAGCAAGTGAAGAGGAGATGGTGTGCTGCAAAACAACACCCATCATCAGGAGTGACAAACCGACGGTATTATCGTAATTAAAGCAACCAACAGCTGGAAATGAAGCGAGTGAGCTCATTTGACAGACATGAGGTCACTGGACCCAATGAAAACAGCGTTCGAATCAAGACATGCAATCTCTCAAAGATGTACATCGCCATTGGCAAAACATTAGGTTCTGCATTACAGGTTTACCATGTGTCCCTACATGCCTCCCGGAGCAAAGCACAGTGGGTGCTCCACGTTGTGTATCGTAAAGAAAACCAGCTGTACATGCTCAACTCCGGATAGTTTCTCACAATGTGTTTATTCACACCGGCAATCTGATTTTTGACAGGCATTTCATCGTTTAAGTGCTCGTGTATACAGGACACTTTATCTGAATTTTTAAAAGCCTTTGTTTTTTAGTGGAGTAACTGTAGATTCGAATGTTCTAAATATATTCTTAATTATGGCGCGACATGGGGGAGAACAGCTGGAAAATTGCGGCTTGCAGGCTGCACCCATAATGTAAATAATACAAAACTCTTAAAAACAATTATGTTTACTATTAAATGCTAAAATACAGAATTAAGAAAATGGGTGATTTTTTTTCTGTCTTGTTCGTGTGACTGTTTAGTGGAAATCACTGATGTAGTCCAACAATATTCTCAAATTTTTGACAAAATGATGATACAGCATTAAAAAAAAACTAAACTAAAGTACAGAATTATATAGAACATAACACAAGCAGTTTAACAGCCATATGAAAAGCAGAACCAGTTTAGGAAGGCATTATCAAAGCCACAGATCATGATTGCTATCCACAATACACATAGCACGCAAACTTAATGAACCAAAGCCTATAGGGAGTGTGTGATTAGTGATATATATACACATACATACATACACACACAGTGTATGTGTGTGTGTGTATATATATATATATATATATATATATATATATATATATATATATATATATATATATATATATATATATATATATATACATACACACACACATATACATATACTGTATATACACACACACACACATATATCAAATGTATGTCAAACGTTATGTAACAAAATGTTAGAATTAAATCAGAATAAAATGTGAATTGTGACTGAAGTAACAAGAGGTGATAAAAATATGATATTGATTGCATAACCGACAGGCTCAGTTACCGATTCAAAGTCTATGAATATAAGCCATAGTAAGAGTTTGTATTGTGTGTGGGGCATTCAATCAATAAAATTAGGCCACATTATAAATTATATTACACCATTTAGATTCTCAGATTGAAAAAACAAGAAGGTCCACCATTTCTAAAAGCCGCCTCATTTACAAGACTGACACACTTTCCGACTGTAAGAGTGTTATGAGAAAGGACTACAGCTGTTGTAGATGCGTCTTACAGCAGATTACAGGAATGTACGGGGTTAATGGATCTGGTTTAACTCACTGATCCACAGATGTGTCGGTTTCTTTTTGATGGCAGAGTTTCTACTACAGTAATCTCACGCACACCGGATTGGGGTGGTGGGAACGGCCCGTCAGCAGCTTTATCCCAGACTCTTAATTCCACTCATATCTCTAAGCAAAGGAATCCAAGATGACAGACATTTACGCATATTAAAAAAATAAAATAATAATAAAAAAATATTTAAATACTCAACTGCAAGTATAGAATAACAGTGTTTAGGGACAAAACATATTCTATATAGGGCCACAGCCATTGTCTGTATTCAACATATGCAACATACCATTTTACGGCAATTAAATATATATTTGAGATTTCATAAACTTCAGTGGTATGGGGAACCCCCAATTGCGACCTTAATATGAGATATAGCAGAAGATAATGCATGGATGGATGGATGGAATAACTTCAGTGCTGAAATATAAACCTAAAAATTTATTTAGAACAGTGTGGTTTCAGGTCATGTCAGTCACGAGTTCCGAGTTTCTACATTAGTAAATTTAATCCAACAATAGATCCTCAGCTATAAATAATACACAAACAGAATTATTGACCAACTTGGCCCAACACAAAGAATCATCATTTGTACACTGGAAATCAAAAATCACCTCGACCAATGGTGCAGGTCAGTTGAACTTGGATATTTGTCTGAACCTTTATTTTTCCAATGACCTAAGTCCCCTTCAGGAGTTTACTTCAACCATCAATATCTGTAGACATTAAACAGAGGAGCTGTATGTGAGAACGCCAACGTCCAAATCAGTTATGCCAGACATTCAGCGGATTTTATTTTGGCTCCCTTACATAAAGTGTGTGATGATTGACTGAGCCCATGTGTGAACAAAAAGTCAGGGTTTGAACCATTTCCAGGCGAGTGAGTGAGAATGTCAATGGCATGTCTTTAAAGCAGTTGGTGCAAAAGCAAAGAAATACAACTATGCAAGGTTTATAAAGAAGCCATTACCATTGGACATAAAATATATAGATACAAAACACAGACTCACAGACTGTCATCCATTAAACAAGGGTCAAATTGTGACGGAAGCATTTTAATTTGATTTGAAACCTTATCATGGCAACAGAAACTGTAAAGGTTTCATTTACAGAAACTGAATTTGCATTTCAGGTAACGCTACTTGCATTTTCCAGCTGCTTTGCAATGTATATGTTTATAGGAAAACAAAACCAGCAATACTGGCTGGTGCTGACTGCTACGAGGAAAAGCTGATTACGGCCTCACATGCATAAAAAAAAACAAGTCATCGAAAAAATGAGGTTGGTTTTTGCAATCAGACAAAAAAATACTCAAGAATAAAAACCTGTTGGTCAAATAGAGCAAGAAAATTATCGGTGAATGTATCCAAGCAGCAGACTTTTTCATATATATATATATATATATATATATATATATATATATGGTGTGTGTCTGAGAGAGAGAGTGTGCTCAGTGATGGATTGGTGGCCTGTCCTGGGTGTATATGTCCCCCCCTCCCTTTATAAGATAAAATGTTAAATAAACTCTTATGGGGCTATGTATTGTTTTTGTTTGAAGTCATGCAATGCTTCATACTTCTGCTTTGTTTTTATATTTCTTTTTCAAGTGTTTTCTTAGTTTCGTACTCATTTATGACTTTGACTAGCAAATAACAACCTGAAAAGCACGGTTTATTTTAAAAAGAATGGAACAGTATATTACAGACACTGAATATTGATAACAGACTTGTTTAGTTAAAAGCTTTACATGGCTAATGTCTGATCTACACACACTGTTTGTAGGCAACGATTTTGTCTTTTTTGAGACATCTGAGGTTTTAAGGTTTCGAAGAACTACAAATTAAATCTGACTTCACCACACAGTGTCTACATGCAGTCAGTCAACCCAAAACCACAGGTTTGGAACATCCCCAAAAGTTTTACCCAAGACTTACATGTAATCCTGGCAGCCTGAAAGCTTTTCAAGGAAACGTCTCGCACATGTCAAGGTTGCATGCTGGCACACGTCCAATATCACTTATCTCATCTTCGTCCCGAACACCCAGTCCCATTTGGTTAGAGTCTGAAATACAATGACATCACAAAGCCAGTCACCAACTAATGGAACTCTGTGTTCTTTCTCCAACAAGCGGAACGAAAATGTCAGTCAGACTGACGATGCTCGCTTCCATGGTGTATAAACAGTGGAGTTACTGACAAACAATGTAAAAAAAACATTTTAAGACTTTAATTTGTAAAAATACCCAAATTCCAGTTTAAAAGGAATGTCGTTTATAGATTTACCACAGAGTTCACTCTATTTAAAGAGATTTAACATTTTCAAACATAACAATTTGTCATCCTGAAAAACAGTTAAAGACATTTAAACAAATAAACAGAATTAAGTTACATTTGAGGGTGGCATGTTGAAGTAGTGGTAAGCACGTGTGCCTCTCGGTGCAGGGGATACAAGTTCGAATTCTTATCTGGGTGCCCCGGGAATACCCCTCCCCTCTCCCACCGAGTCCAGTTGGGTTTACTCCCACAGTCCAAAATTTGGATTCAAGGTAAATTGACTGCTCTGAACTGACCTATCTAAATATATATATATATATATATATATATATATATATATATATATATATATATATATATATAGTGTGTGTAGGTGAATAAGTGTATTGTCACAGCAGAAACATAAAAAAATAATTAATTTATTATAAAATATATATAGATATAGATATTTTGAATAACAATTGATCCATTGTTATTACTGCAAAAGGTATCGAAAAGGTATCGTATGCACAGACCCCGAAACATTGTGAAAAGCCTCCGAACAGACATTTAAATATAGCTTAAAAAATGGTCAAGTCAGAGATGAGGTTTAACTGTCCGGGAAACCAGGTTTAAAATATGTTCTTAACTTTACAGGAACGTTTGCAAATACACAGACAAGAAAGATTTCTTTGGCCACCGTGCCAACAGTAATGTTAGCCAAACCTTTATATAAGGTTGTTTTCACACCTGCTCCGTTATATAGTCTGGCTAAATATACCAGTTTCTTTGCTCCGTCCCTCGCTGGTTGGTTTGTTTCATTAGGGATGATGTTAAGACTGTTAGTGACCTCTGACGCAGACCAAAGCAACCGCACAAAGACCCTTGAGAGGAGGTGGTCTTGGTGTGGTCCCAAACAAATGAATCTGTAGGTTGTTTGTGGTGGGAATATAATCTGGCCGTTATCTGAGACCACTATAAGAAACACTGCATACACACAAATGACATGAGGATAATAAATATATTACATTAAACACAAACAGCTTCATTTTAACACGCCAGTCAGCTGCCACCAGTCTAATTCAGTGTTCGGTGACTTTTGCTGCCTGGTGGTCTGGTCAACTTCCAGTCACAGAAGTAACAGTTAATATGATTTTTTTTTTTATTATTGTACCAGAAAAAGGGTAAATTTTGGCGGAGGGATCATTTCAATGGCTGTTTATTATTTAATTTAATAGGTCTAACAACAAATCCTCAGAAAACGAGCATAAATTTTTTTTTATGCATCTTGCAATTGATTTCTGATTACGGCTGGATGCTGCAAAGAAATGTTGGGGCATAAAAAGGGGGCACCTCCAGTTCATGATAAAAAATAAGGTTCTACCTTACATTTATACTTACAACATAACTGAAGATTTAGTACTTATGTCCTTGCAAATAAAAAACAAATCTTTCATTAATGTTTTTGTCTCAAAACAGTAGAGACATAAGAAAAAGCTTTTATCCACCACTGAACGCCACCAGCATCCCTTTGCTGTTATCAGAACTATAGATAACGCAGATATACAACAAACCTGAAGCCATCCTCCTAGTTCAGAACAGCACATTCATCAGAAGTGCATACCTTCATTATCACACTTATCTAGAGCAAAAGCAGGAGAATAAATTTAACAAGGTCACGTAGAAACAGGATCAAGCTAATCACTGATTAGAAAGAAGAGAACACGATAAAGTCCTAAAATTCCAATCGACTGTTCCTTCAAAACCTGAAATGCAGGCTGATATTTGCAGACTAGACAAGAAAACCAATGACAAGCATTTTAAAGGCTACCACTCCAAACGTAATGACTGACATCATTAATCTAATCTCATTCATTTACCAGAAGCTGCCTATTTTCACATTATGGAGCACAACAGAACCCAGCAGATGTCCAGTCCTCCTTTAAAACAGATATCAATTCAGATATGGAGTTGGTAACAGCCTTGTTTTGTAACCTGATAATGTTGAGACAAAGCACAGCGCAAGCTGTGAATTTTAGATGCCAGATTTTGGCAACTGTGACATTAAGTAATTATAAAAACAGAAGACTGACTACAAATAGCGTATATATACACATTTGTCAGTTTGCATTCGGCGCCAACCTTAAAATGAACACTGGAAATAAAATAATAATACAAAATCATGAAAAAATGCTTTGAATTTAAAATTCCAGTCAATAGAAAAGATTTTTTGGCATCAAAACCATTCTGATGTTGACTGCAGAGTAGGGATGAAAATCATTTCGTTACAGTTAATGAATTGTATAAGCGCCTCAATATCGTCATGCAGACATTCATAAGTAAAAAAACATTATTAATAATAAAAAACAAACAAAAAAAATTATGCTGGTAGTTGAACATTTAGACCAAACAGTACAACTCACACAGGTAAGGAAGAGAAAAATAAAAAAATAAAAAATAAATAAATAAAAAGTTCCACATGCAGCACTTGTCTGTTTGCTTTGTTCTTACAGAAATAAATCTAGTTCTTTCAATTGGATTATATGTAGTTTCGGGGACAAAGATTTTTATTAAACTGAATTTATAAATTTAATATTTTGTGTTATAAAGAAAATAAATGTTATTGTTAATGTAAATGTGGATTGCTCGTGATTTCTTGCACTTATTTGGTAAAGATAATATTTGCGTAATAATAGTAATAATCGTAAAATCACGATTATTTCCTACACAGTAATTGTCTCATCCCTTCTGTTGAGATCACTAAACCGACCGAAAGCTTAAAGCTCATATGAAAGCATCAAACCATGAAACCGACTTTAACTCTACACAGTTAGACAATGTGGGCTTTTTTTCCAGGTACAATGCAGTGAGTAGCCAAACCTGCCAACTGAAGCAGGAAATCACTCAACAGCCAATAAAAGCAGCTCACTCCATTTAATCGCTGAATTCAATTTATTCTGTTTGGACTTTATGGCAGAGTAACATCACCGAGCTTGCCTTCAGTTCCTGTCATGCTGCATTTTAGAAAGACATCTGGAATGGTTACAATTCTACAGTGGAACTGATTAGGTTGGAATTTGGTTTGTTCTTTTAAAAGCTGCAGCCTGATTTCTGGCAAAATCCAAACGCCGTCAGACAAAACTTTTAGACATTCAGAAAACCTGTGAAGGGCATTCTGCTTTTTTTTCCCCAAAGCCAAAAACCAGGGACTAATGGAAGTGGCTCTGTGTGGCAGATCCTGCTGATACTACTGCCCATAAACCAGAGTTATACTGGACCTGACCTAGTGGGCTTAATTAAACCCAGCAGACGAATCCGAGAGACTAGCAGAGCATCTGTTCATAGGCACATGAGTTAAAACTCTATTTCTCAGTTTTTGCTTTACTATAAACTGCTTGCTTTATAGAAGGTCATAATGACAATAAAAAAGCACTTTTGGAAATCAAAGCCTTTTGTATTTACATAACAGGATAAAAAATAGACCTCTCAATAGCATTAAGTCATGCAACCACAAATCACAGTAATTTGGAAACATATTTCTTTACATGTCCCATTCGGTGGCTTGACTTACAAATGGGTGGCACACCCTGCTTTTCACAACACATCAAATTTCTGCTGTGACTTGCCCGGAAGCAAAGACAATGGCCATCACTTGAAAATCAGGTTAAAACCGTGCACCTGTAATACATGTAATTGGCTACTTCAATATTCATTCATTCATTCATTATCTCCCGCTTCATCCTCTATTAGTGTCGCGGTGGGGTTCCCCATGCCCATCCAGGGGAGAACGTCTCGGGCGCTGAGCAGATAGACCCAGGACAGGGCGCCAATCCATCGCTGTACTTCAATATTAAATGTAACATTTTAACTGCGATTAATCATCGTATCCCAAACCAACTTATCACCTGCTGGCTCTGCTGATAAGTGTGCAGAACATCTCAGGCTGCCAAGAAAGAGAGAATCATGATGCTACAGGAGCAAGGCAAATCGACAATGGCACAGAATTATACATGTATTTAAATGTTATTTTAATAAATTATATAAATAAAGCACCTTCCTGTGAGCTTGGAAAAGCCTGTCTACGGTTCCCATTGCATCTGACCTCGTCTCTTTTCGGACCACAGGGGTTTTGAACACCTGGTCACCAAAGACATACCCATGTAATGCTTTAAGGACCCAAATTTGTCAGTGGTAAAGGTAACAGTACAACAAAAAAAGTTGTAACGAAGCAATAAAATGTAAATAAAACATAGGAATAGAAGACATGGCCGGTACACAGATGGTGATGGGATCAGCGAGACACTCATTCACTGCTGAGAACTCTCTGAAAGTCTCTTAAAGCATCTCTGGTTGACACATTACCAATATGCTCAAAGCCAAAGAAAAACTAAATCTTTGGCATTTTTACTGCTTTAAAAGGTTCACCTAAGAGCCAAAAAAACAAAGTGTCTAAGATTTTTTTTTTTTTTTTTTGGAACAGATCAGCACAGAAAAAACTTGGAATACAGACAAACCATTTGGGCATTTATCACCACCAACACATGTGACGATCTCATACCTGTGTAATAAACACGTTCCCACCCACTTATCCCTCCTTTTATTCCGAATACACTGAGTCACGGCGATAATGTAATGCCTCCTTCCTGTGTGCTGAAAAGAAACTGATGCCTCTGTTTATCTTGGCTCACTGCGATGTTTTGTCTGTCCAGCCCCAGAAGTGCTGAAGGTGGAGGAAGCACAACATCCATTCACCTTCCCACACTCACGTTCGTTACAAATCTTGGATTTCAGGGCGCGTTGCTCGGTGCAGTCGAGGTCGTTGTGGAAACAACACATTGTTTTTAAAATGACAACTCCAGTACCTTAAAATATAAGATATCCTCTACATCAGCAGCAATATATCCATTTGTCAACACGTTTAAGATGTTAAACTACTGGGAATCTTAGTTTCCATGCATGTTACATCATTAGTGAGAAATACACAGCGACAGGAATATGGTTAATTGTCAGAGATCATAATTAATGTTATGCCTGTACACAGTGTTGGGGAGCAATTACGGTTGGGTGCCATGGTACTCAGTAGGACCGGGAGTTGAACCAGGGAGCTTCAGGTCACACGACCACACAGGTTCTTTAACCATAAGCCTACAACTGCCTTTATTATAATTTGGACCACTGGATGAATACCTTATTAAGAACAGACTGGGAAAGGTCAGACCTCAAACCCATCCGTTAAGATGAATTAAAACAGAAGACCGCAAACAAGGCCCAATCATCCAACTTTAGTGCCTGACCTTACAGATGCTCTTCTGGATGAATGGACAAAAATTCCCAGACACACCCCAAAATATTATTGAGCGACTTCCCAGAAAAGTGGAAGCTGCAGGGAGATCAAGAAAGATTCTGCTTTGCGTTATTGAAAATATAAAATTATCTTTCTCTACTAGGGTTGGGGGGGGGGGGGGAGGAAAGTGTCCATGTCCATTCAGGAAACCCCCCCCCCCCCCCCCCCCCCCCCCCCCCCCCCCCCCCCCCCCCCCCCCCCCCCCCCCCCCCCCCCCCCCCCCCCCCCCCCCCCCCCCCCCCCCCCCCCTAATTCCAAATATACTCCTGTTTTGTGGTAGCTCAAAGGTTTGGGAGTGGGGCAACCAATCAAGAAGTTGGGGGTTTAATTTCCACATTTCATCAAGTTGCCAACGTGAACTCTTAACCCTCATTGTCCCAGGGGAGCTGAATAAATGCTGACCTTGTGATTTGACCCTAACCATCAAGTAAGCATGCTTGCAAGTCACCTTGGATAAAACCCTCTGCAGAACGAGCTAATGAGATCAGATAATGAAGTACTAATCAATACCGATGTACTATAGCATAATTAATATACTCACCAAGTGTGTATGTGTGTCTTTTAAACAGCTATAATAGAAATATTATTTAAAAAAAAAACACAACTCATCACCTCGATCGAATCCAATCAGCCCCAGCGGCTTTTTAATTTCCCAAAACGTATTGCCGTTACATAACAGACCAAAAGATAAGCGCTGTGTCATTTGAAAAAAAGTGCATTAAAATTGTTAACTACAATGAACATGACAAACACAATTAAAAAACTTTAACTTTTAAATATTATTATGCTAATATAATATTGGATTGGTCCTACTTTCATTTGCGAGTACCAGAAAGACCTACCCCAAGTAATGCAACGGTGAAAATATGCATCATAAAGAAAAGGAATTTAAACATTAGTGCCCATACATTAAACAAATGATATATTTAAACACAAATAGAATGACCCGTTTCTTGACCCGGGAGGAATGAGAGAGGTCAAGGACCACTGAGGACAAAGACCCCATTGCTTTAAGGCCCAGAGAGATGGATGCTTTCCCTTTTCACTTCTATTCCAACGTTAGCACCACTTTTAAGACTTCACCATCAATCGCGATGTGGTTTTACAATAACAGAAAAAACTATACTTAGAAAAAAATATAGAAACATAATGCCCTAAAAGGATTAAAGTGTCTTTATGACATACATGATAACTTACTGGGCAATTTCCTTTACCAGAAAGTACTCAAAATAAATATAGTATTAAAGTTAGACTTAGTTTAATATTACATAGCAGACATAATACATTTCACTTTGAATTTAAAAATTGAGTTGTATTTAACACTATTTGCTTAACTAAATCACTTATCATCAGTAATGACTGAATAAAATTTTTTTTTACTGAAGTAGATTTTATAATTATATTTACATTTAGTAATTAAGCAGCCACTTTTATCCAAAGCATCTCACAAGTAAGAGATTTAAGGTACATTTTTGGCGTTAACAACACTAAGAGTTCTAAAATTCTAATACATATCTATATTTAATTCTTCATGTCAATTCCCACCTCATTGAAACTTGGCCTCAGAACTTAATGATATAGCACATGTAGTACACGTAATAGAACAGATGTGGTGTTTCATTTAGTCCCACTGCCACAGGTGTATTAAAATCCAACACCAAGCCGTTTTGGAGCACTGGATGCTTAAAATTTTGTGGGAAAAGTCTGGGAACAGCTCTTTTCTGTTCCAGCATAATTGTGCCTCGGTGCACAAAGCGAGCTCCATAAAGGTACGGTTGGGTGAGTTTGGTGTGGAAAAACTCGACTAGCCGGCAGTGTCCTGATTCTAACCCCAACAAAACACCATTGGCATGAAATAGAATGGAGTGTCGAACCTTACAAGTACCCCTGTGAATGAATGTAAAAACAAACCTGCAGACGCACTCACTGGAGTGGATGCCGTTACAGCTGCAAATGAGAACTAACTAACAATGGAAGGTCAAAAAAGCATCCATCCAGTTTTAACGAGTAGGTGTGGCAATCCTTATATTGTATTAGAGAGACAAACAAGAGTCTGTTTATTATTTATTTGGCTGGGAATAATCAGCCCAGGGTTCCATGCTTACAAGGCAGAGGTGCTAAAAAGCAACGAGAATGCAAAGCAGGAAAAATAAAGCCATGCTGACCACACGGCTGCTGGAGACTGAGGGTGCGGAGGGCGCTTCAAAATTAATTTTAGTCAGCAGCCCACGCAAATCTTCTTACTGCCACATTACAGCCGAAAAACAAAAACAGAGTAATATCCCAAAGCTGCCCTAAATATGCAGACACACGTGGTTCACCACTAATATAAACAAGTGGACTAACAGATCACAAAGGCATTCAGATGCAATGGTTAGATGTGGAAGTATCTCTGTATACAGGGCGAGCAGGACCAGTCGGATGACAAGTAGGGCCTCTGAAAACAAACGATGCTAAATGAGCCCATTGTCTGCTCCAACTGAACCACACCAGACAAAGAATAGAACATCGAAATGGTCACACAGACCCATTGTCACGGCCTGTCGGGTAGGATTTGATCTCCCAGGCCATGACAGTACCCAAAAGGTTTGCCGCCACCCGCTGTGATGCTGTAATGCAACCATTATGAACGAACGTAAATCAACCGAATCCCTACCTCACCCAGGAAGATCTTAAACATTGCTTTATCATACAGACAAAACCTAAATGATGTCATAATGATGTTAACTGCAGGTAAGGGCAGAAGTACAAATAGATACAATACAATCAATCACTTTATAAGCTCCAGAACCCAAAAGATCACAGAGCTTTAGTAGTTTTAAATACAGATATCCAATTAATTATTTACAATCTGGAACTGTTTCCCATTTGATCCTAATCAGCAAATCAGCAAAAAAGATCAGGAGTTGATGCTTTTAGTTCCATTGTATTAATCATAGAGGAATGGAAGTGCATGATGCTGCCTAGTGTGTGTCTGAGCTGTCAGCAGACCACCCCTTCACCGGAGGAAACCTTTATCCATCCCGGCAGAGTGTCGCCTTTCACTTCTTGCCTCGGTTGCAGACATGAGCAACTGAAGCAGCGACAGCGCCACACAAGCCACTGTAACTCAACACCTGACTAATTAAATTGCTCACTCAAATGCACAATATGCGCAACACCTTTCCTGAACCCACAGAAATAGGACAGTTTTCTGAAGGGCAAACAATTCCATGCTGCACACCCACAGGCAAATTAAATATGTTTTTGCTTAATGGAAAAAAAAAAAAGCCTCTTTATGACATCACACTGTCTGCAGCAGATATACCGAGGCCGATTCATAAAGCCAGCTCACACTTCTGACATGTGTTTAACAACTGTATGCACAGCCTGAATGGAACCACTGTGCGTCTGAAGTCTGCTGAGAAGAACAAGCACAAAGTTTCCCCGATACAGGTCATGTGCTCAGATCAGTGTTTCATCACAGACACTGAACTACAACTCAAACAAAATGCTTCAGCAGGAAACAGTCCTGGTTTTAAGAGCATATCCACTTACAGTGGTAAACCCAAATTTCCTTAATGAGTAGTGTAGAGCATTCAGATTAACTTACAGTCACAAGAAAAGAACATATTGGCATGTTCCGTAAAAGAAAACTAGGTTTTGCCTGCAAGGACAATGTATATAGACAAGTGTGCTGGAAGCTGTTACCATGACGATTTTAAGAAGCTGTAACAACAAATAAATTGTAACCTTTTTAAACGATTTAAACAATTAATTGTCATCACCATTATGTACAGCTCATTGTTGCTGAACTTACATCATACATGGACTAACAGTATGTACAGAAACAGATGGAAACAGTCTGTAAATGTGGAATGTATATAGAAAGCACATTTATATGATCAGTGGAACTTAAAACAGACAGCGAGTATAAACCTAAAAAGGGTGTACCTAATAAAATGGCCGGTGAGTAAGTTTAACAGTTTCACACCATAATCAGTGACACGTCTCAGGCCTGATTTGCAAAGCAAGACCACGGTCCTATTAAAGCCAAATCTGAACTTTTGGAAACCTAAAAGCCGTCGTATGATGTTGCATCCTTTGCACAGGACACATTACAGTCCCGTAGGCTTTGCCGAAATGATAGATAAATAATTAGCATCATTTTCACTGCTGATGGGCTTATTCCTCCCATTCTGCATGCATCATTATCAGCCTTACTATACAAGTCTTGCTTCTATTGCACTAAACGCAGGTCACGCCCAAACAGAGTGCTCTGATTGATAACGCCTGAAGGAAGGGGGTGGCTTCTGGCACGAAGCACGGCAGCGGTACAGCCTCCCACCAAGCCTGTTATGAGTGACCACATGAGTAGGAGGTGATTGGACCACCAGGCTGGGTGCTGTGCAATCATGACATGGTGTACTTTACAGAACGCCACGGAAAATCCTAGAACCCTAACCTCACGGACCGAATGATTCGGCAGGCATCCTTTTTTTGCAAATCCAAAACAAACAAAAGAATCTGTGGAAATCCCTTGAATGCATTACAAAAAAAAAGACATGTAAACCATATATACACCCATAGTACAGAAACGAATATGACGGGATAGGTTCTATTTTGCAACATACCTGTGATTACAGCGAGTATAATACACCTTGGTTCCTGACGAAATGCCTTTAATTGCATCATAACGATCATACATTCCCTAATTAATAGAAGCCACATGGTGTATGGATGTTTATTTTTTATAATGTATTTTGAAAAACTTTGCAAAACTATAAATAATAAAATGAGCATTCTGAGGATCTGTGTACCAACACTGCATCTGGATTACTGTGCCTTTTGCAAAATGCTCATAGTTCTTACACAGACTACAGAGATCACATGACGAGGCATCTGAGCCCAGGCCTCAGTACAGAATGTCTCCAGATCCTTCAGATTCCAAAGCACAGACTTGTGAACGGTTTCGCTCATCCCACGTGTTTTCAATAGGCTTCAGCTTTTCTGTTTTAGTAACTACTGGGATTGTTACATTTCCGAGCACCTAATACAATCACATCAAAAGGACAATGTAATGTTGAAGTTGATTCATTCAATAAAGACTAGGAACTTAGATTGTCACTGTGCTCACTATACCATGAGTCAATAGTGTTTACACAATCCAACTCATACCGGCTGGAAAAACAAATGTTTACTTTAAGCTTTCGCCTGTTTGCCATGTGTATGGACATAAATGGCTTTGGTAAGTCTATTGGTGGTCTATAAAGAAAGCAGTGTTTAGTGTAGTATTGTGCTTCAGCTGAAGATATATGTTCATGCATGTGAATAATACAATGAGCATGTCCTCTCCATGTCCACGTGGGTTTACATTCACATAAGGTCATTTAGCAGACACTCCTATCCGAAGCGACTTGCAAATATCCCAACGTTCTCCCCTGGATGGGCATGGGGAACCCCCCCCACGTGACCCTAATAGATCTATCTAAACCTTATTTTGTACAAGTTGGAGAGAAAATCCAGAAAGGACAGTGAGATCGGACAGATCCCTGTAGGTCCAAGTCCAAACCTCTTTCTTTGCTGTTTGCATTTTTAAACACTACATTTAACTGAAACAAATATTTACCAAGTTGTCTACAATCTATCTCAATAATCAAAATCCAACTGCTCAGGTTACCTGCAGCTTCTGAGAGAACCCTGTATACATTAAGGAAACCAGGATCTGGATGCAGCAAACAGACGTGTTTGTTTATGAAACTCTACGCTGTCTATTTACAAAGCCTGGGCAGCACGGTAGCTTAGTGTTTAGCACGTTCGCCTATCAGCGCTATGGATTCCTGGTTCGAATCCTCATCTGGGTAGAGTTTCCATGTTCTCCCCGTGTCCGCGTGGGTTTCCTCGGGGTTCTCCGTTTTCCTCCCACAGTCCAAAAACATGGATCAAGGTCAATTCATTCATTCATTATCTTCCGCTTATCCTACATTAGGGTCGCGGGAGGGGGGGGGGGGTTCTCCATGCCCATCCAGGGGAGAACGCCTCGGCAGACACACCCAGGACAGGGCGCCAATCTATCGCTGAGCACACACTCACACACACAAACACACTCCACATGGGGCAATTTGGAGAACTCAATTGACTTGATCCATGTTTTTGGACTGTGGGAAGAAACCGGAGAACCCGGAGGAAACCCACGCAGACACGGGGAGAACATGGAAACTCCACCCAGATGGGGATTCGAACCGGGAATCCCTAGTGCTGAGAGGCGAACGTGCTGACCACTAAGCCACCGTGCCGCCCCTCAAGGTCAATTGAATTCTTCAAATTGCCCCATATAGAGTGTGTGTCTGAGTGTGTGTAAGTGTGCCCAGCGATAGATTGGCGCCCTGTCTTGGGTGTGTCTGCCCAGCGTGAAACGTTCTCTCCTGGATGGGAATGGGCATGGGGAACCCCCCCCCCCACCCCGCGACCATAGTAGAGGATAAAGCGGAAGATAATGGATGGATTTACAAAGCCTAATTTGTTTTTGTATCATTTAAGTCATTGAAATAAATTAAAGGGACGGACAGATGAAGCCGGTGTGTGGATCAAGGAGGCAGATGGACAGACTGCTGCACACACACACCGCCTTTGTAATCCCTTTTTCCTTGTTATTCACTTAACTCTCGACCCTTCGGCAAACTTCGGCGATCTTCGGCTCTTTCCGGAGACCTCGGCTCCTGTTCGTGTAGCGCACGACGTGCGAAGTGTAGTTTAGAAGTTCTACATTATACAAACGCCCTCACTCTGTGTACACACCAAGCCATTACAGATTAAAGCAATCGTTAGTGAGGCGGTTCGGCAAACAGCTTTATTAAAACTGGCTTTTTTGAAAATAAAACGCATGTTTGTTAATAGTAGAATGGATGGAAGTTGCTTGCAACCCGAAATTGCTTTTTAAACAATAAAACATCCGCAGCCGCCCGTTTGTGTTCCACCAAACTAACAAACAACAAGTAAACAAACAAACAAACAAACAAACAAACAAACAATCAAACACACCGCCTCGCAGCGACACGTCTCCGCCCTGAACCGACACCAAACCGACAGCGGGGCATCCGCACGGACACGGGTTCGTACTCACACGCCATAAAGTTCAGCGGCTGCATCGCGACGTTCAGCTGGGGAGCGGCTTCATGGCGATCGCGGCGGCGGCGGCGGCGCTCTGCTGAATGTAGAAACCCGGCGGCTCGTCCCGACATTAAAGCAAAGCCGAATGAAAGTTGACATCATCGTCCGAGCGAGAGCCGCGTGCGCATGCGCACTTCACTCGCCTTCTGGGTAGTGTAGTGTTCGGGGGAAAGTCCGATGTCCACACCTGTATGTCCATGTCACGCTCTGTGGTTTTCTTTAAAACAAATCTCATAACACAATTATTGTATTGTTAGCATAATAGGGATCCTCCATCCATTATCTTCCGCTTTATCCTATAATAGGGTCGCGGGGGGAGGGGGGGGTTACCCATGTCCATCCAGGGGAGAACGTTTCGGGTGCTGGGCAGATACACCCAGGACAGGGCGCCAATCTATCGCTGGGCACACACTCACTCACACTCTGTATGGGGCAATTTGGAGAACTCACTTGACTTGATCCACGTTTTTGGACTGTGGGAGGAAACCGGAGAACCCGGAGGAAACCCAAGCGGACACGGGGAGAACATGGAAACTCCACCCAGATAGGGATGCGAACCGGGAATCCCTAGCGCTGAGAGGCGAACGTGCTAACATCTAAGCCACCATGCTGCCCCGAGGTGGATTTATTTGAGCTAAATTTAGAACATTGTAAAATATTTGTCTTTAAATTTGACTTCCATCCATCCATTATCATCCGCTTTATCCTATATTAGGGTCACGGGGGGTTCCCCATGCCCATCCAGGGGAGAACGTTTTAGATACACCCAGGACAGGGCACCAATCTATCTCTGGGCACACACTCACTCACACTGACACACACATACAAACACACTCTATTTGGGGCAATTTGGAGAATTTAATAGACCTTGATCCTTGTTTTTGGACAGTGGAAGGAGATCGGAGAACCCGGAGGAAACCCACATGGACACGGGGAGAACATGGAAACTCCACCCAGATTGGGATTCAGACCCAGATTCGCAGCACAGAGAGATGAACGTGTTAACCACTAAACCACAGTGCAGCCCCATAACACAATATAAGGGTTTAAAAATGGGGTATTTTTTAGGTTACTGAACAGAAAGGCAGCACTTATTAAGCTGTAAGGATGTTCCAGGCAACCCAGAGGCAGCAGTTTAAAGTCAGAACCCAAAACCTGTAAGAAACCTAGGCACACATCAGCAATCCCACATTGTACAATGTTCCTAAATAAAGTCAGATGAATGATATGCACCTGGAGACTGACGACCTCAGCTGCAAACAAACAGAAGTATAGCTCGACACGTCAATACACGAGGACAACCTGCCCCAGAGATCAATGTCAGCATCCAAATCCAAGTGTGCCAGTGTTTCTGAACATTAAATTCTATTATTCAGTTACTAACTGATCCAAAGTCAGCACAATACAAGCTCTTTGTCAAAAAGCTACCATTCATTAATCAAAACAATCAAAAAAATGTTTTGATTTGGATTCTGAAACCTACATAACCTCTGGTAAAATACCAGACAGCTGATCTCACATATAACATGGATTCAGCAGTTGGTCAGAGCTCAATAGTTTGCTGCCAGAAAAGGTTTTAAAGCTGATAAAGTGTTGAAAGCCTGTTACATAACAATAGTAGGTGTGGAATGTGAAAGGGCTGAGACTCGCTTCTCACTGAGTAATAAAATTCAGGACGTATGTTGCCAAGAGGCAAAACATTTCCCTTCCACAGTTAACTTGTTGTAATGGTGTCATATTTTTATTTTTTTTATATTGCATGTAATCGACTGAAGCCCTGTTTATTGTGTTTCTCTACTTTTCGCTCTATAAACACTGATATCGATGTCAGAACCTCTTGACACAAAGTAAATGTTAGATGAGGAAAGTAAATGACAGGCCACTGATGGGACAACTGAAAACTATTGTCTTCTGAAGCTTAAGAATGAGATTGTCATATTAATTCATTCATTCATAGTAAGTTATAACTCATTCAACAGTATAGAAACATCTAAAAATCTACTAGGGACTAGGGTCGTGGGGGAGGGGGGGGGGTTCCTCATGCCCATACAGGGAAGAACGTTTTGGGCGCTGGGCAGATAGACCCAGGACTGGGCACCCATCGATTGCTGGACATAAACTCACCTGCAGAGTTACACCCAATATACAGGGACAATTTAGATAGGGGCAATTAGGTACTGCAATTCAGAGTAGCTGGGGTATGGTGGCTTAGTGATTAGCACGTTCGCCTCTCAGCACTAGAGTTCCAATTCCAATCTGGGTGGAGTTTCCATGTTCTCCCCGTGTCCGCATGGCATGGATGGGGAACGGTTAACCCCCCCCCCCCCATGACCCTAGTAGAGGATAAAGCGGAAGATAATGGATGGATGGCACTCATAGTAGCCAATTCACCTTGAATTTAGGTTTTTGGACTGTGGGAGGAAACACTGAAACTAAATCACCAATTTGGTTTACTTGTCACTTAGGAGAGTGTGTGTGTAAAATGATATAACGATAATTTTAATAAAAAAATTTTTTAAATTATTTATTCACTTATATAAAAAAGCCTCAAAAAAACATAAATAAATAAATATTCAACTCAAAGATCTACTTATTTTTACAGCATTATTTGACATGTTCTATGTTTGTTTTAATTGACAGTTATTAAATGATATGTAATATGTAATGATTCCCCCCAAGTGAATCATAATCAGCTGATCTCAATGTAGTGTCAGTTCCTATAACACATTTCAAGGGATATTTATTATCGGTGGCTCCTGCTTCTGTTCCATAACGGACTTCCACTTCGTCTCTGATATGCTAATTAAAGAGTGCTCCACTCCTCGCTGTGCTGCCATGCCTCAGGCAGCAAACCCAAGAACTGCAGCTTCACACGCACAGCGAGAAACGAGAACAAGAAAAATCTTATAGCTAAACAGGCTTCACATTTTTATTTAGTTAGTGTTTTGTGTGGGACAGAGTTTATATACAATATTTAAGGAAATTAATTCTTTATATTACAGACCTAGCTATAAATTCACAATGTAAGTCAAATTAAAAGACAAATATTTTACACTGTTTTGAATTTAGTTTAAGGCTTAGTGGTTTACACGTTCGCCTCTCAGCACTAGGGATTTCTGGTTCGAATCCCCATCTGGGTGGAGTTTCCATGTTCTCCCCGTGTCTGCGTGGGTTTCCTCCCACAGTCCAAAAACATGGATCAAGTCAATTGAATTCTCAAAATTGCCCCATATAGAGTGTGCCTGTGTGAGTGAGTGTGAGCCCAGCGATGGATTGGCGCCCTGTCCTGGGTGTATCTGCCCAGCACCCGAGACGTTCTTCCCTGGATGGGCATGGGGAACCCTCACGACCCTAATAGAGGATAAAGCGGGAGATAATGAATGAATGAATAAATTTAGTTTAAATAAATCCACCTCCACAACTTCAATATAAATAAATAATTAAATAATTGCTTTCACTCATATCAAGCATGATGGCTTAGTGGTTAGCAAGTTTTCCCCATGTCCTCATGTGTTTTCATCCCACTGTCTAAGAACATCGTCTGCTTTAAATTGCCCCTATATTGCCCACCATCATTGGTGTATCACAAATAAATTAAAAAAAAAACTCATTATCTTCAGTTTAATCCTATGGGGCAATTTAGAGCAGCCAGCTCATCTGCTCTAAACATTAAAACTCCACTCATATCGAGATTCGAACCTGGATCCCCGGGCACCGAGAGGCGGACGGGATAACCATTAAGCAGCCGTGACGTCCAAGTGAACAGATCACATGCAAAGGTGCACTAGATTTATTCATTCATTCATTATCTCCCGCTTTATCCTCCATTAGGGTCGCGGTGGGGTTCCCCATGCCCATCCAGGGGAGAACGTTTCGTGCGCTGGGCAGATAGACCCAGGACAGGGCGCCAATTCATCGCTGGGCACACACTCACTCACACAGACACACTCTATATGGGGCAATTTGGAGAACTCAATTGACTTGATCCATGTTTTTGGACTGTGGGAGAAAACCGGAGAACCTGGAGGAAACCCACACAGACACGGGGAGAACATGGAAACTCCACCCAGATGGGGATTCGAACCATGAATCCCTAGAGCTGAGAGGCGAACGTGCTAACCACTAAGCTACCGTGCCGCCCGCACTAGATTTAAACCATAAGAAATGACCGCAGACCGTTCAGGGGCATTCTAACTGCAGACATTTTTCAAGGTCTAGAACCGCGTTAAGCCTCAAAAAATTAACGTCAGTCTGAAATTTTATGAAAAAGAGTCAAATATTGTTTTCAAATCATTTTACTGCCAGTGATTACTTGAATTTCCATATTAGGTCCATTAACTATGGAGCTTATGAAGAATTAATAGAATCAATATACATGGAAATGCTCACATCAGCAAGGGTAATGGAAAATTCATGTACATTTTGAAGAACAAATCCATTTAGCAAACACCATTTTAGAAATGTATATACACATATTCATAGCCCTAATATCACAGAGACCAAAACAGAAACCTGGGATTCTCCTGACAGGTCACACCATTTCCTATACCTGAGTTAATTATAGTATTTACTCGTCCCTGGCTTAAAAGTCGAGTAGTTAGCTGATATCCCACTGCTATTAACAGTCTCCGTTTACTTTCATCTGCTCTGACCCACCAGCTCAGCAGTTCCTTCCAAATTTATTGCAAAGCGTCCACTTTTATCCAAAGCTCGCTGTTTGGATGAAAGCTGGGCTGCAGTGTGATTACTGCACATTAAGTCTCTAATAGGTTTCAGCCTCCGGCCGGGGTCCTGAGTGCGGACCCCCTGGAGAGGAAATCCAATCTCTGATGGTTTAATGGACATCAACAGGATGATCGATGGTTGAAGAGGAACACAATAAAAGCCTTCCCCAGCTGCCCACAAGCAGACATACCCTCTGTGGCCTACTTCAGAGGACAGACGTGCCCCAGAGGCAGTACAGAGACAGTAAGAGTGGTGGTAGTAAAATATCAACCTCTCTAATACAGTCTGATGAGCAGAAATCCAGCCCATCCACCAAACCACAAGGACAAACTGAGGCAAAGAATAAATGGAATTCATGGTTGAGGTACATAAACATAAAAATCGACATGTACATCGATGTACTTTGGTAACATGGGCCTCGTATCTATCACGTGGCTTAATAAACGAATGAACAGGAATACAAACATTTAGCTAAAACTGGGTTGAGCTTTTATATCATGCAAAACAGTGATTTAAGGTTCTATTGGGCATTGTAATCGTTTTCTGCACACCATAAGGGTACAGAATGGTTCTTACTGCAAAAAAAATCTTGTTTTTGACATAAATAGATTTGAACTAAGATGTGTAATATAGTTTTTAGATTATTCCTTATTTTTTAAGTAATTAATTTGAAGTATGTACCTAGGGTGGCTTAGTGGTTAGCATGTTCTCCTCTCAGCACTAGGGATTCCCGGTTTGAATCCCCATCTGGGTGGAGTTTCCATGTTCTCAACGTGTACATGTGGGTTTCCTCCGGGTTCTCCGGTTTCCTCCCACAGTCCAAAAATATGGATCAAGTGAATTGAGTTCTCCATGTAGAGTGTGTTTGTGTGAGTGAGTGTGTGCCCAGCGATAGGTTGGCGCCCTGTCCTGGATGTGTCTGCCTGGCGCCCGAGACGTTTTCTCCTGGATGGGCATGGGGAACCCCCTGCAACCCTAGTAGAGGATAAAGCAGAAGATAATGGATGGATGAATGTATGTACCTACTCACCATACTGGCAGATAATTTTCTTGATTTGTGTTTATTTTTAACATTGATTTTCTGCAGTGGGAGGTTTTCTGACCTTAGCATTTCTGTCTGGTTAAACCCATCTGGCCATAACAAGCAACATCATTTTGACCCAGATCCGGCCCACATCCTTCATTTTCATATGGCCCATGTGCTGCCATACGAACCAGATCAGCCAAAAGTGACTCACATAGGTAAATTTATAAAGTGATCTTTTTTGCATACAGGGCTTACACACGGAGGAATTCGTCCTCCACATTTAACCCTCGAGAACATGTACCTGAAGTGGTGGGCAGCATACAGAACCCGGGGAGCAATAGGTGACTTCAGACAGGACATGGTGAGACCAGGAATCAAACCGGGGACCTTTAGGTCTCAATGCAGGTTCTTTAATCACAAGCCTATGACCGTCCTGATTGTTCTGCCACGTGGACATTTTCAAAGTCCAAGCCATTTTGGCCTCACTTTCAGGAGGCCAGCGCTCCCAGTGGACCAGCAGTGCCATATTGTGGTTAAAGAACCAGCTTTTTGACCTGAAAGTCCCCGGTTCGATACCTGGTCCCACCAAATACTGTCTGAAGTTAAATGGTTAAGTAAAATATATACGTAAAAGAAATACAAACATACTCTCATCACCCATTTTTTTCTACTTTGAGCATCCTGCTTGATTTACATCCGATTTCGTCAGTAAATAAATCCGAATATTTAGGGTCAGGTCACCTCTTTAATGTTATGTAAATTCAAAATGCTGATTAAAGGACAAAGCTGCTTAAACAAGCAGCCTGGTGAGGGGTGCTACTGAAGCCGCTCTCATTCGCTACAAAAAGAGCTGGTCCACAGCTGTCACGTCCTCGGATCCGTAACCCTCATCCCTCCCCGGAGACCCCACGGGCCTCATCTGCCCTGAACCGTCCCGAATTTAGGACAACAGTGCGGAGTCAAGCCTCATAGATTTTTGATTCTGCCCAGCATATGGCTTCTTTAATCTGCCCCTCTCCCAGATGGGGACTTAACACATCTGCCAGCAATTAATCAGTGTGCAATTCGAACAGTACTCATTTGAATATTGAGTAATTGATGTAATGTATATTATTAATCAGCAGATGTGACGTTATGTAATCCTTGTCCTCCAAGGGACATTGTGTATGACACTGAAACAACTTAGAATAATATGAGATACATAAAAACATCCTTATATATATATATATATATATATACACACACATACACAAATAACACACCCTTCTGGCTCCATTGTCCATTTCCTCCACTTATCATATAGATGGACTTTGTAGTTTTACAATAACAGACTGTAGTCTCCTGTTGGTTCTCTGTTCTCTATTGGTCAGGAGCATCACAGAACTGGTATCATTAGGGTGGTGGATTGTTTATTGTCAGTTCTGCAGTGACACTGATGTGGTGAGGGGGGTTTTAGTGCAGCATTTCTCCACCTCAGTGACACTGCTAGGATAGGACTAATGCACCAACCAAATAATTCCTGCTCTGTGGTGCTGTTCCTGCTATTGCGTTTCTGACCATTAGAACAGGGTAAATGGGATAAAGTACACAGTATGTACTGTAGCTTTTTTGAAAAGTTTGATTTCCAAAATAATCACTGTTGTCAAGTTACTGTAAATTAAATAAAAAAAAAACAATATTACAATCGAAGGAACGAAAGGAATGCATTCAAAGTAGGTGAGGTAAAAAAAAAAAAATTGGGTACTCTGCGAACGACTGAACGGCGACACCTGGCGGTAAAGACAAAAACGACGTTTTCATTAAATCGTTCAAACATTTACGTTACATTGAGCTCATTTTGCAGCTGCGTTTGTCCAAAGCAACCAGAGTTTGATCTTTGGGGTCAAAGCACAGAGTCAGTCTATCACAAAACTCCCTTACCACATCAGTGTCACTGCAGAACTGACAATAAACAATCCACCACAAAAATGATACCTGTTCTGTGATCGTGAAACGTATTAATTTAAACTATAGAAGCAGTTTGTAGGAAAGACACAGCTGATCAACAAGGCTGGAGTTTTAAGCATATTTTAATGGAGACACTGATTATCCGTATTCTGTGATGAGTACATTAATTTCCATTGTTGCCGACTCATAGCCAGCTTTAGAAAAGAAATAGATGTATATCAATATGCAGCTGTCGCAAAACTAAGGTACATTATTTACATTTATGAATAATAAATCAGTGCCGTTTTTAGAAATGGGAGTGAACACTAAGGCCTGAAAAGCACATACTGAGTTGGCCCTCCGTCTTCTCAAAATACAAATAACATTTCAACATCACAAATATGTTACAAAT
>JAFMOD010000902.1:16725-37721 GCA_019802435.1 Corydoras maculifer | reverse complement strand
GAAAAGGGGGCTGAATAATTTTGCACATCGCACTTTTCAGTTTTTTATTTGTAAAAAAATTGTTGATTCATGTATAACTTTCATTCCACTTCACAATTGTATACCACTTTGTGTTGGTCTTTCACATTAAATTCCAGTGAAATATATTTATGTTTGTGGTTGTAATGTGACAAAATATGGCAAAGTTCAAGGGGTATGAATACTTTTGCAACCCACTGTATATATATATATATATATTAGTTGAGAAGTGACAGGAAGCCAGATGCTCTCTTTGATATTTAATGCAAGCAATGAGGTTTGTATACTATTTGTGCTTTCGTAAAATTTATTATCTTTTCTAGTATTAAGGTGAATTGATGTGTAATTGTGGTTCTAAGTCAAGATGTAAAGTCGTGTGGTTAAACAAGCAAAGGGTCATTCTTAAGATTAAGAGTTTACAATGTAGAAGTTGCTCGTTGTACATTTGTTTGTGGTATTTATGTTACAGTTCTTATGGTTGGGTGGAAGGTTGTGTACAAAGTTAAGGTACAACTCAAGAATAAACCTAATGAGTATTGCAAGAATATTTGTGCTCTTAACTTTAAATCGGAGAGAGCTACACTGACGATATGCAAAGATCTAGAGTTTGTTTTCCAGGCAGAACGACCCATCAGTCCTATCTGCGTGAAGTTTGCATGTTCTCATAGTATCGGCCTGGATTTTCTCCAGAGGCTCCAGTGTCCTTTCAAAGTTCAAAGATGTGCAAAGATTGTAAATTATAATGTATTTAATTTAGCCTTAGAGATGAATGTGTGTGTAAGCCCTGCAATGAATTGGCAAGGTGTCAAGTGTTTCTTGCCTTTTGACCCAATGACTGTTAATGCACTCATTAAGAAACTTCTGAATAGTGTAATTTAATAATTAGTCATTTAAACCAGGGGCAATTTCATATCTGCAAATAACTGTGTGGAGAAACAAGAGCTAATAGAGGAATTTAACACAATTAACAAGACCCTTAACGAGATGAAGTAGACGCTTAAGATTATCTTTTAATAATTGTGGTCACATGACCTCAGAAATGTCTTCATATCAATTTTCCTTTCACAAAATATTCTTCTCTATAGCTCTGGATGGTCACTTTGCACGGCTGATTTGATCCAGAATCCAAACCAACATCCTTTTCTATGAATCCTGACCAAGTGTCTGAACAGCTCTTCAATTTTAGTTAAACTGGTAATGTTTTGATTTAGTACGTTGGACTGTCGTTTTACTTTTGATAAACCTCGGCCACAAAGTTTAACTTAATAGAACAGAAATGTTGGATTTTCTTTTAAACTAACCCCGGGGGTCGCTGAGCCCTTTTTGCGGTCAGGAATGTCTGCCTTGTTGGGATTGTTGGCGTTGCCAAGCAGGGGACTCGGCGGTGCCATGCTCCGACTTCCAGAAGAGCTGGACTTGCGAGGCGGGACGGTCGTCTCGTCTTTGTGCTCGTTATCTGCGGCTGTGGTCTGGCTTCTTTTTGGGTAACCCGCCGAGGGAATGGACGGACCAGCTGTGAAGTAGGAGAGTTAGAAAACGTATCCAGGTTCGAAAAACACCGAGGTTATATTCAAGCTTAAGGGTTTAAAGAGTAGAAAGCCATGACTGCATGTACCCTGATCACTGTAGCGCCGTTGTTTCTGGTTGGAGGTAGACCTTTGGACGCGGAGATGTGATGGCGACTGGCCATTGTGCTCATTATTGGGTCTGGTCTTGGCCAGGGATAGGTTACTGCTGGAGCTGGAGTCAGTGGCCTCCAACTGAGAAAAAAAACAAAAAAATAACCAGGTACATAATTGATAATAATCGCGTTAATTAGTGTTCATTTGAATGCATTTATTTCACTCTATATTCATTCATTATCTTCCGCTTTATCCTCTATTAGGGTCGCGGTGGGGTTTCCCATGCCCATCCAGGGGAGAACGTTTCGGGCGCTGGGCAGATACACCCAGGGCAGGGCGCCAATCCACCACCGGGCACACACTCACTCATACATACACACTCTATATGGGGCAATTTGGAGAATTCAATTGACTTGATCCATGTTTTTGGACGGTGGGAGGAAACCGGAGAACTCAGAGGAAACCCACGTGGACACAGGGAGGGCATGGAAACTCCACACAGATGGGGGATTCGAACCGGGAATCCCTAGTGCTGAGAGGTGAACGTGCTAAACACTAACCACTAAACCACCGTGCCCATTCACTCTATATTTCGCTGTAATTTTTTTTTTGCTGGGTTGTTAAACGCCAGAGAACAAACCATTTAAATTTATTTACAGTGGAACCTGTTCAGGTTCAAGATGTCGAAAACCTATTAATAACTTAAATCAAAAACAGTTAGATGGTAAGAAATGTGAATGTCTGTTAAATAATATGAAATAATATAAATACTGTATATATAATTTCTTTGTTCTCATTTTAGTCTTAAACACTACGTTTATTCTCTGTGTTTTATGTATTTCGGAGAATTCTAGAACGAATTCATTGGATTTACATTGATTTAAATAGAAATGGGTGTCTCAGTTTTCATTGATTTCAGATTTAACTGATTGATTATACATAGATTAGCAACAAAAACAGAGATTCCACTGTATTTAAAGAAGTCTTTAGTTTGTTAAGTACTTGGAAGCTTATAGCTTCAGAATGTCTATGTTGCTTCTTGTATATATATACTGTATATATATATATACACATACATACATACATACATACATACACACACACACACACACACACACACACACACATATATATATATATATATATATATATATATATACACATACACACAGCCCCAGGCCTCAGTTTAAGTTCAGATTAATGTACTAAACAATTTAAAAAGAGTTTGTTAGCATTGACAGATCAAAAATAAATTCTTACAAACACAAAACTCTCCACTCACTTTTCAGTTTTTGGCTTTAGGCTCCAAACTGGAGGAAAAGACAGCAATGCAGCAGAATCTAAACAAGGCTCAATTCTGAATAATAATAAGACCTATCGGCTCAGCTCTTACACCGCTCACAAACCATAGACCTCCAAGACGACTGACTGTAAAAAACCAAGACTTCACTTATCTGTCTCCAATCCACTTTAAAAATCAGCCGGCTCATTCTGTTGGGTTTTTAAAATAATTAAAACACCCACGCTGGGTTGTGTGAAGCACTGGGGCTGAATTTAGAGGTGATTTTCTCTTTTTAATATTACTCACTTCTGTTGGTTTTCTGCCCAGAAGAAGATATGTAGCGGTGATCTCATCGTACTTCATTCTGGTAAGAGACTCGTGGATCTCCTCACGTGAATAACCCATCCCCACCATTATGTCTGGAAAAGAAAACACCTGTTTAACAAAACCTGGCAACGTTAAGCACTTAATTTGGCTGGAGATCGTCAAACTTGCCTGAGTAGTCAGATGAGTTACATAGATAGACACACATGTGAATTATACATGTATTCTATTATTAATAAGTCTGGCAAAAATGAATTAGTATGCTTTGTTCAATATTAATACTGTGCAACTGGTTTCAACACACCAACCACAAAAGCAAGTAAACACATGAGTAATTCGATTTCAGACATTAGGTGCTTTCATATATTGGCTGACTCACAATGACACCATTGTATTTACTGAATATTATATTATTAATTCCCGTTAAAGTCAAAGTACATTTAAGGGAATACACATCCATATATTTTTCTTAATGTACATTTGCTAGTAACAAGAATGATTGAAATGATCCAAAAAACTAATTTAAAACCAATTACACTGACACTTACAAACCAAGGTTTTATAATTTACAGTCTGTAATTATAGAATTACAATGTCCATCCTTATGGTAAGTGTAACTGATAACATGGACAATAAGTGGCACAAGAGTTGTGCTTAGGGTCATTTGGAATAGTTACAGGTTGAAGATTTACAAAGCTATAAATCACAGCAGTTTATTCTCAGCTCACTTTAAATTTTTTATTTCTAGAGCATATTTCTTCCCAATATCGCCATAATAACTGCTAGAACATTTAGTCTTGACCTGACTTTTAATATGACATTTATCCCATCATGTGTCAGAGTCTGTAAAGTTGAGCCATTGGTCACAGACAGATGCATCTGGATTTATCAATGCTGCGTTTGAATGGCAGTCGTCCAAAGCATCAGTGGAAAGTACATAGTATGCTTAGTCTAAGTACCATCGACCTCTCAGCTCTGAAGCCCAGGGGCACATTAAGCCTCTCAGTCTCATGTTGAGAAAAGAATGCCAGGCTAATGCTTTGGTTTTGGTTGACTTAAAGTGCACACGCACATGCAGAGACACAGACATGCTGTCTGAGGGTCTCCTGAAGAGATCACACAACACAGATAAACAGAACAATCAAATGCCCTGCAGTTAGTTGTTGGTAGGGCAGATGTAATAAAATCTAGCTTTACTGATGTCTTCAGTAGATGAAACTTCTCTTAATATGATAGGAACTTGCATTACAGTTAAGGACACATTGCAATGTGACTTCTGCTTCTCTTTTTTTACAAAAATACGATAAGACGAGTCATAATAAAGTTCATGTGTTCGGCCTGTTGGTGCAACAACAATGCTGTTTGGTGCTGTACCTATTCTCTTCTGGTCGGAGATGTCAAGCTCTGGTTCTACGAAGGGTTTGAGTTCGTCCTCATCAAAGCCCGAGTTAATCCACCGGTCCTTCATGATTTGCTGAAAGAAAGATCGGTTTAGTGTCCACGCAACATTGTTTTTTTGGGAAATTTAAGCTAAATCAGAAAAACAGGGGAACTTGGATCTGTATGAAACACAGAGGAAGTTGTTGGATTTTATATTCAAGGAACAGAACAAATTTTCCTAAAGTTCTGTACAATACTGAATCACTGGTGTAGATACACAACATAAACAGAACATCCATCTACTGCATGTGTTAAGATAAAGAACCCTGAGCGTTTAACAGTCATATCAATGCGTCATTTCCTATACATTATTTTAAACCACGTACAATAAACAAAAATATAAATTAACAAGAACAACAAGCCGACTGCAGCCAATTGTTGCAAGTCTGTTGCAGCTGTGGGTGTTCTGTAAAATGGCTACTAGACGGCATTTTTTTTTTAATTTTTAGGGAAACCGACATCCTGTTACTCAGGAATCATTGTTAATGTTAAAAAGCTGGACAAAATTAGTGGTAAAAGACCAGTTTTTGTTTTTAATAAATACATTAATAATATAAAATCTCTTTTTTGAAATTATTCTGCGTTTGTAACAGTTTTATATAAGCAATAAAGAACTTGAGGTTGTGCTTTATTGTAACTAAATCAGGGGAAAAAGGTGTAACTGTACTTGCTTTATGTCAGGCCTAACTACACCTCTTTCTCATGATTTATTCACAATAATGCACTCTTTAAAATATATGCCTGTACCAAAATAAAATAAGGGACGATACTTAGTCTGATTATTGGAATATGTGAGCATGTTTAGTTAAAATACAGAACGCTGCTGTTGGAATTGATAGCCGAAAAAAATCTGATATCGCAATGGACATCTTCGCATTTGTATTGTTGTGAATGTATAACATCATGTTTGATTTTGTTATCAGTATGTGTTTAGTAAGAAAGTAATAGAAATGGAAAAAATGTCTGTATAATAACAGAAAATTAATGCCAGCAATTGTTGGGAAATGTACAATAAAATTAGTGGCACAGTTATTCATATTACGTGCTTTTAGAATTAAACAACTAAATCATGTCTTGGAAAATTGTATGCTGCTGGAATAGGGCAAAGAAAGTGCAGCTATTAGCAAATGGACAATGCTGATTCCCTCCCAGAAGCTTGTTAATTATTCAGGAGATGAGCAGAAGCAGTTTTGTTTATGGCACTTTGCTGATGCTGCTTGGCTCGTGTTTGCTGGAAAGTCAGGTGACTCCACTTTCAGCACGGCTGCCCTAACCCCAGGCATTCTCTACCCGCTGCCTGTAATAATGGTTTGGTTTTGAGCCGACTGTGACATGACAGAACGGCGTTAATGAGTAGTGTGAAAGGTCAGTGGGTTCGGAATGACTGCGTTTGAAACGCCACCGTACGGCTCCTCACCTCAAGTGTTCCCCGTTTGATCGGATTGAGCACCAGAAAGCGCTTAAGAAGGTTTTCGCAGTCAGTCGACATGTAGAAGGGAATGCGATACTTCCCTCTCAGTACTCTCTCCCGCAACTCCTGCATCACACATAGAAAGCAGTTACACATCGAGAACTGATGGTTCAAGTGTTGATTAATGAGAATTCACAAAACACTATAACAACCTTAAAAATAGCTAATATGTTATTATGGGCAAAAATTCAAGATAAATAAACCGTAGCCTAGAAATGCAACACAAAGCGCCAACACGGCAAAACAAAAAACATGTACATACCACTTCTTACTTTATTGCCCATTTTCTCCACTTACAATATATGTAGATAAAATTTGTAGTTTTACAATTCAGACCATTTTCCCCCTTAGTCCCCTGTTGGTTCTCTGTTCTCCATTGGTCAGGAGCATCACAGAACAGGTATCATTTGGGTGGTGGATTGTTTATTGTCAGTTCTGCAGTGACACTGATGTAGTGAGGGGGTGTTAGTGCAGCAGTGCTGCTGTAGTTTCATTTAAACACCCAAGTGACACTGCTGGGATAGAAATAATGCACCAACCCAATAATACCTGCTCTGTGGCGGTGCTATTTGGGTTCTGACCATTAGAACAGAGAAAAGGGGACTTTGTGATAAGTTCAATTGTTTAGTTGGATTTAGTGTAACAGTGTGTAAAATGCTAAATATGAATAATAATAAATAATTATTTTATATTAAATAGAATATTAATAATATTATTATAATAGAATAATATGAAAACTCCACTCTAACATACACGCCTTATTTCCTAATATTGTGGGTGCTTTTTTTTTTTTTAATCTAGCTTCTCCAGATTACAATGCATCCTGAAAGGCAACTGTTATTAGTACCCTGCATAATTCCCCAAATTAAGAAACCACATCAAATTCATTATTATTATTATTATTAGGAATGGCAAACTAACCTTTAAGTTCTGGCCATCGAATGGCAGAGATCCGCTAACCAGCGTGTACAGGATGACCCCCAAACTCCAGACATCCACCTCAGGCCCATCATACTTTTTCCCCTGGAACAGTTCGGGAGCTGCGTACGGTGGACTCCCACAGAACGTGTCCAGTTTGTTGCTTAACGTGAATTCGTTACTGAAACCAAAGTCGGCTATCTTAATGTTCATATCTGCATCCAGCAGCAGGTTCTCTGCCTGACAAAGAAAAAGAAAACAATATCTGTAATAAATCACTGTACGTATAACCGTGCCTTCAGACAACATGTTGATATCTGATTTGACTATTATTGAAAACGGACATTATAGTGGTGTCACTACAGGCTTTTCTTTGAATTCAGACCCTGCTTCAAGTTTTTATTAAATTTTTTAAATCAACAGGTTTGCCCACAACATGTGGGTTGGTGAGATAAAGCTCCAAAAGCGGGGGGGATTAAAGAAGTCCCTTAATATCAAATACAGCTGAAGGTAAAATGACTGCAAGCAATAAATCTCATGTTTGCAGCCAGTGTAGATGGTGAAGCCGAGTCCGGTTTCTCTGTTACTATTGAATGTGGTTTCACTGTAGCTCACTAATGATTTCTTCACAAGCAGTTATTTCACACAGGAAACTGAGTAAGCATCCTTTTCCAACGGTCTCTAGCTCCTGACATCCTGACAATACCAGACTCCGGGGCTTTCTTAGCATGTTTAAATTAATAACCGGGAATGATGGTCTACTTTTAAATAATAAAGAAAATCACACAAGTGAAAAATGTAACTGAAGAAAACCAAAACAGAAAGCATTTTCATCTCGGATGTTGGGAAGTCTTACCTTGAGGTCTCTGTGCACTATGTGTTTTTGATGGCAGTACTGTACGGCTGATACAATCTAGGGAACGGATGAAAAGAAAAGGAGGACACCAAATTTACCAGACGAAGTGGAGCACAGAAGAACAAAGTCAACAACCTACAATGACTTTCACATGCCAGTCCATAATGAAACAATTAGTAACATCGACAGCCATGGTCACATTTTTCCCAGAACTCTATCGATTAGAAGTGATGCACATGGCTGAACGACTTTATAGACTGGAATAAGCTAGACAGGATTACAGCGTCCTGCACTAAACCGGCACATTTAATGCACTTTTAAAAGCTAATTCACTATTTTTGTTCCATACTTAACATAAAATCAGTTAAATTTATCAGGTTACTGGAATACTTTGAGCTCCAAGTCGTTGGTTTGTTGCAATTTAACATCCAAAGAACTCATTATTTTTAGAACATAGAGTTGATGTCTATTCGTTAAACACTTTATTATTAAAAAATTTATTAAAAACAGACATTCTTTTCTCCTGTTGCTCAGTAGTTTATAGAAAGCACAAGATCATGGATGTTAAAACAATGAATACAATGAAGCTAACAATGTGAAGGTCTAAGAACAAGTCGATAATGCAACTTTTATATTCTAACTAATAACCACAGTACACTGAATAAAAATTTAAATATAAGATCCTGTTTTTGTTTCTAGCATGTAATGAACTGGAATTCACATGTAATCCATCTGCACACCTTTACGCTACGAGTCTAATGGCTCAGATCTGATTTTCTGCTTGGATCCACCACTCGAATGATTCACCTTCATGTAAGCAAGTGACCTGTATCTGTGTTTACTGTAAACTCTATGCACACACTGTTCTCACACACACACACACCCTGATATGATTCAGCATGAGGTTATTTAGTCGTCATGATAAAATGCATTATATTTGTGGGAGGTCGAGATTTAGGTAAAAAGCCAGACAGCAGCTTTTGCTCCACTAAGACATGTGAGAAGACGTGGTTGATTTTCCATTCTTGCGCTGCTGGCTCGAGAAAAAAAAAAAAAGTCACATGAACTTCAATCTGAGCCTTCTCATTCAAGTCACATGGACATGAATCCTAAACAGATTCTATTTAAAGCCACATATAAAAGTGACTCAAATTTGATTAAAAAAACGGAATTTGTTCAAATGTTCATAACAAATGGGGAGTCACTTTTATGAGACATTATGGAAAATAATGTGATTTATACCATTTCAACATAAGCATCAGACTCCGCTTCAGTCACAAACTGTCTAAGGAGTTCAAATGGATGTAGTTTTAAAGTAGGTTTTAACTTTTACTAAACGCCGATGCTTCCAGGTCATTTAAGCATAAGGCTCATTAAACACACCAGAGAAATAACATTTACATAATCTAAATAAAATAACATTAAACAGCAATTACACCACCCAAGTTTTACTTAGTGTTATAAAGCAGGGGTTCTCAACTGGTCTCAGCCTGGAACCCACATTTTAAACCCAAATAATAACATTATATTTTATGATATTGCTATTGTGAATATAAAGCATCATTTAGTTCACAGTTTGAGCCTCTGATCAGTGACACAGTGATGTTCAATAAGACTTCATAATGCTTCTCAGCAGTTCCTCTCTTTAAGTCTAGGACACCCAACATTAACCTGTCTTATGAAAATAATAAAATGGATAATAAAATCTGGTTACTCCTGGTGATGCTTATGTATTTAAAAAAGCTGTTTTTAAATTCATTGGCTTCAAAAAACTAAGGTAACACGTTATTATTTCATGTGTAATGCAGTTAAAGGGTCTGTAAGGATTCCTATGATGCTGTAATGTGACTACAGTCTGACCCAGATAAAGCATCATCGCTGCAGCTCCAGCAAAAGAGGCTGAGATTTACATAAAAAAAGGCTTTAAGAAAAGGGAGAGGGAGACCCCAACTACTAGAACCCACTAAAAATGGTCTCTGAGGGGTATTACACCACTGATAAATTATAGCTAAATTAGGCTAAATTATAATCTATGTAAGATGTAACACTAGAGCATGTCCTATGCTGCCACAATTTGATGAACAATGAATAGATTAAGATTGCTGTCTTACAATATTTTAAGAAAATCACAGTACTATACCTGTCTAAATTTAGCCCTGGCCTCCTTCTCTTTCATCCGGCCATGTGCTACGAGGTAGTCAAACACCTCCCCTGCCGAAAACATCCCACACCACGTTAAACATTAAATCATTAAGACAAGACAGCAAGTCTGAATATCTTAATATGCATTTTAATACATATATTACAGAGAAATTTAGAGCTTCCCAACGAAGGGAAAGTCTACTCACCTCCACTGGCATACTCCATCACCAGATAAAGGGTTTTATCGGTCTCTATGACTTCAAACAGCTTTACTGCAATTGGAAATAAGGACAGAAACAGAGACAAATAATGATTTGGTTTTCCTTCGTCATGAGCCACCCAGTTCGATCAGTCCAGTATTAAAGTAGGTCATAGTGAGTGTATAGTCTGGTGCAAAGCTTCGGACATTCTAAATGGAAGTTTTGGAAGTAAAAATAAGGCATACACCTTCACAGAGGACAAGCATTCCCACAGATATGTATAAATATACGGCTAAAACTGAATAAATATATAATAATAATTACAATTAAACATTAGCACAACACAACCTAATGCAATTGTTTATTTGTCTGTGCTGTCACACTTTTAAAAGTACCAAAGCAGACAACACAACAGAAAAAATACGACTACATAAACCACTTCCCGTTTCTGTATGGTCATAACATTCTGCACTTGCAATATCCTTTCTGTAAAGGGGGGAGGGGTACAAGTGAAAATTAAAACGTGCGTGCAGCATCCACGAACAGCAGTGGTACTCTAATGTCATTAACTTGCTGTAAACAATGCCAAAGTGAATTGTTTTATCGAACTGGTTAGCAGTCCTAAATGAGAAAAACTACAAAACCCAGTAATGATAAAGCCTTCTCTTTTTACCCAATCAGGATCCGAGGCTGTATTCACACATCAGGCTGGAAAAATTTGAGTCACACAGATTTCATTTATTCATTCATTCATTATCTCCCGCTTCATCCTCTATTAGGATCGCGGTGGGGTTCCCCATGCCCATCCAGGGGAGAACGTCTAGGGCACTGGGCAGATAGACCCAGGACAGGGCGCCAATCCATCGCTGGGCACACACAGACACACTCTATAAGGGGCAATTTTTTTGAGAATTCAATTGACTTCATGTTTTTGGACTGTGGGAGGTAACCGGAGAACCCGGAGGAAACCCACGCAGACGCGGGGAGAACCTGGAAACTCCACCCAGATGGGGATTCGAACCGGGAATCCCTAGCGCTGAGAGGCAAACGTGCTAACCACTAAGCCACCGTGCTGCCCCACACAGATTTGGATGGTAAAAAATTCATGGCTGCACATTTAAACATCATTGTCGGGCTAAGTAACCAAAAAATAAAAAAAAAGAAAAACCCAACAACTGTGAATTTGCAAGTCATGGTGCTCAGGAAACAAGCTTGCTGCTTGTTTCTCACCCTGGCAAGACTCAGATCAGCCCATGTGATCAGCAGAGAAATATAGATTTTATATATATTGCTGAGTTTAGTGTGCAGATTAACAGGACAGTTGTATATTAAATGACGAATTTACGTTTAAATGTTTGACGAACAATGAATGTGTCTTAATAAGACCAAGACTGGTGTTTTGGACTCAATTACACATTCCAAATTCCATGCAACTATCACAAGCATTTAATAAAGGTGCGATGCTTGAGCATGGGTTCACAGGGGGTCACATCTGGATTTTAATTGGCCAGAAATGTATCAATTCTTTGGTTTATTTAGATTTTGGTTTATTGTGAAGGTTTACTTCATCACAGCCCTGTTGTATGACTGAATATAAAACACACACACACTGATTACAATATATTTAAGAGCAGGAGTCATATTTTAGATATAGCAGGATAACAATTTGAACATGTATACTGGGACAAGAAAAAAACCAAAAATGTAAGTATTACTAATTTTGCAAAGCAAAAACAACCCTAAAACTGATCACAGTCTACAAAAGAACACAAATACTCAAACCACACTGGCAAAGAGGGAAATGATCAGAACAAAAACTTACCAATATTTGGATGGTTTAAAATCTTCATAATTCTTACTTCTCGGAAGAGCTTTAAAAGAAGAGAGAACTCAATTAGAACATTTAGGAGCAAATAATCTACTTTCCGAAATGTTACTAAGCACCCTTTATATTAAAGGTGACCACCATTATTGCACTGAATTGAATCCTTTTAGGCTGCAATACTCAAATGTAGGTCACAACACAACTGTTCATCAAGATTGAGGAAATCTGGCATGTGACAAAATGACATGCTCAGTGTGCTGCTGAAATGGAAATGTTACAATTTGTGAAGCCTAACCCATCACCACAATACAATCTGCCATAACATTACAGGATGGCTTTATGAGACCAAATTGCAGCAGCTTTACGCCACAAACCTGTAATGTAAATTATGGGAGCATCCTAAAGGGAAACACTGTAGTTCAACAGAAACAAATATGACATTTAAATAAATATATCCTGATCTGTGCTTCAAGTGGAATGTAATGAGCATCCGGTTCATTGACGCAGACACACAATCATGCCATCATTGGATTACTGTCAATTTCAACAGTGGCTTTCTATTTTTAGAATGATGACCTCTTATGCAGTTATTCAACAAGCTTTGAATTTTCTTTTAAATCTGTAAAAATAAATTAATAACGTCAATGGCAAACATTAAGAGAATGATGTTCAACAGTAGAGATTTTACATAAGGCTAAATAAATTTACAACATATTTTACTATTAATTTTATATTACTGTATGTTTACATTTTAAATAAAAAAAACTTAAAAAAAAGACAACCAGAACAGCAGAGTGGCATCAATACTTTAGTGAGGATGGTCCATCAGGCAAGCTTCCAGCAACCCTATTCTCATTTGCACACACAGGGGTATTTCATCATTTTTCTACCTCTATATATGTGCTAATGCACCTCTTACCCCACCCCATCTCCAGCATTTTGCCCTCAACCTCTTTGTGAGGGTTTAGGAAAGTTGCTGTGCAAGCAATGACTCCCTGATCAGAGAACACGCTCATCCTGAACTCAATGTTCTAGCGTGGCCTGCATGTCTAATAAAAAAAACAAAACAAAAAAAAAACACCACATGAGCCAGAAAGAAAATAACCACATCAACATAATAAAAGTTATGTTTTTTCCTCCCTTTGGACTTTTAATAGAGTACAAAAAAGAAAAAATATGGCATGATGCTAAATAGTCAACAGCATGGTCCATGGTGTGGGATTATTTCTCATTCAAGATGAGCAGTTACTAAAAAATTAAGCAAAATGCGTAACACCAGTATTCTAAGGAGTGGCAGGACCAGGGCAAATGATTTACATCTGGCAACCAATGAAGTATTCATCGATGAGAAATAATTAATTCAGACTTTTTTAGGCCTGATGTCCCACCATGGCCTAAAACAGATCCTAGAGGTCCCCTGTCCTGTATGTTTTAGTGCTTTCCTACTTTACCTTAGGCACCAGTTGTTCAAACTGATTTAGGTTGGTGTAGAGCTTCAGTGGGCTTTTAAGGATCGATGTTAGAAAACCTGATGTTAAAACCTTGCTCCTATAAACACCCTATAAAGGGATTGTATTACTTCCCTGCTGAAAGGTCATTGATATTCCTGCACTGAACTGTACACCGATTTCCTTCGCAATAGAAGTAACCAGCACAATCCCTTTTGATTTACGGTGGTGTAAATGTAAAACACGGTACTTGTTGACAACTTCTGGTATCTAACGAACAACCTAAGCTGACCTAAAAATAGCGCTTCACAGCAGCACGCCAAAGTTTCAGTGCTACCCCTGCAGCTTGGTCTTTGAAGGACAGACATCTGCTCTCCGAACACACAACGCTCCAGAGTAACAGACTATATCAGGCAACTAGCCGGGCTTGTGAACATGAAAAGCGGTAACACAATCTCAATAGCCTTCACCCACCGAAGGTGCGCTGAAGAGTTAAATCTGGCACTCGTGAATGACACCTACTCACATAGTGTACACAGTGATTCCACAACTTTCTCCACTCCATACTGCTGAATGTGCAGAACAGAGAACTGAGACACGAGATACGAACGTTACTGGTTTAAAGACAACACATGGAGATGGCAGGTGGTAAGATAAGAATTTAATAAACCACATTAGTTTAAATTGATGAACCCATAACACACAAATAATAATAATAAAAAAAACCTTTAATTTCCTAGTGTCCCTCACTACTTTAAATTTTACCTAGTGGTCTCAGGAGGCAGTGGCATGTTAGACCGAGCAGTTTGTGCAAGAGCAAGGAGTTTGCTGTAGTGCAGAAAGGGTTAAAGATTATCTTAAGGCAATTAAAAATAAAACAACTAAGGATTACACTAATGAGAAGAGCCTGTTTAGATGCACGAGAAACAAAAGAAACACTTGATAGAGGCAGAAAGCCAGTCATCAAATAGTTTGATGGATTTTACAGAAGAACAAATAAATAAACAAAAAGGAGAAAGTTCACACTCTTTAAAACGCTTTTTGGACGCTATAGTCTATAGGTCTACAGGTATTAGGATTCAAGTAGATTTTATCGTCATTTGCATCACATGTGCTACATGCAATGAAACAAAAATATGGCTCATAGACCCAGTTTCACTATTTCTATCAAAGTAAAATAAAAATAAGACATACAATAAAATATACATATAAAATATAGCAGCAAAGTAAATTGTACAATATAAACCTAACAGCTTAAAGTTTGAAGTGTAAAAGTTTCAGAATGTAATATGTAAATGAGAATGAAAAAGTGTCTTGAGGAAAAGGATCGTAGTGTAAAGTGTACATAAGGAGTGTATGATTTTTGTGGAGTTTGAGAGTCTCATCACTTGAACACCAACATGGCCAAAGTTCATGTCCATGTTTTTTTTTTCCTGAGAGGAGCCTCTGAGTCTAATAGTATATTAAATTAAGATTTAGTTTTATTATTATTAATTTATATTATCAATTTTGCAAACATATCGCACTGTAAAAAAAAATGACGACGCACTACTTGCATGTTCAATTTAAATGTTGCTGTAAGGTGCTGTAACAAACACGTTTTATTTTTACAATAATTACACGTGTACAGTACATGCACCAAACAAGAATATGCACCAAAGCACGTACAAATAAAATGTCATTCATTTATGCGTTAGTAATAACTAAAGCAATTAAAAAATTTTATTTTGCAACCTCTCCTTCTTGGATCACCACCTTACCGTGGTGGAGGAGTTTGCGTGCCTGAATGATCCTAGGAGCTATGTTGTCTGGGGCAAAAAGCCCCTGGCAGGGTCTCCCAAGGCAAATTGGTCCTAGGTGACAGGCCAGACAAAGAGTGGTCCGAAAAAAAAAACCTTATGAAAAGAAAACACAAGAACTTGTGTACCCTGCCCGATATAGGGTTATCGGGGCCCCACCCTTGAGCCAGGCCCGGGGATGGGGTTCGTCAGCGAGCGTCTGGTGGTCGGGCACTTTCCCATGGTGCCCGGCCGGGCCCAGCCCGAAGGAGCTACATGGGTTCCCTCTCAAATGGGCTCACCACCTGTGGGGGGGGTAGTAATAGGGGTTCGGTGCAGTGTGGATCGGGCAGTGGCCGGAGGCGTGGGCCTGGGCGTAGCGATCCTCGGTTGCTAAAATTGGCTTTCGGAACTTGGAACGTCACTTCACTGGCAGGGAAGAAGCCTGAGCTTGTGCGGGAGGTTGATAGATACCGGCTAGATATAGTCGGGCTCACCTCAGCGCACAGCTCGGGTTCTGGGTCCAATTTCCTTGAGAGGGGCTGGACTCTTCTTTTCTGGAGTTGCCCATGGCGAGAGGCGTCGGGCAGGTGTGGGCTTTCTCGTGGCCCCCCAGCTTGAAGCATCAATGTTGGGGTTTTCTCCGGTGGACGAGAGGGGAGCGTCCCTACGCCTTCGGGTTGGGGAACGGGTACTGACTGTTGTTTGCGCTTATGCGCCGAATGGCAGTTCAGAGTACCCAGCCTTCTTGGAGTCTGTGGGGGGGGGGTACTAGAAAGTGCTCCCCCTGGAGACTCTGTAGTCTTACTGGGAGACTTCAACGCTCACGTGGGCAATGACAGTGAGACCTGGAGAGGTGTGATTGGGAGGAACGGCCCCTCTGATCTGAACCCGAGTGGTGTTCAGTTGTTGGACTTCTGTGCAAATCACGGTTTGTCCATCACAAACACCATGTTCGAGCACAAGGGTGTCCATAAGTGCACATGGCGCCAGGATGCCCAAGGCCGCAGTTCAATGATCGACTTTGTAGTTGTGTCATTGGACTTGCGGCCATGTGTCTTGGACACTCGGGTAAAGAGAGGAGCTGAGCTGTCAACTGATCACCACCTGGTATTGAGTTGAATCAGATGGCGGGGAAGATGACGGTCAGACCAGGCAGACCTAAACGTATAGTGAGGGTTTGCTGGGAACGTCTGGCAGAAGAACCCGTCAGACAGATGTTCAACTCTCACCTCCGTCAGAGCTTCAACCTCATTCCGGGGGAGGTGGGGGACATTGAGCCCGAATGGGCCATGTTATGTTCCTCCGTTGTTGAGGCGGCGGACAGGAGCTGTGGTTGAAAGGTAGTTGGTGCCTGTCGTGGCGGTAACCCTCAAACACGGTGGTGGTCACCTCGTGTAAGGGATGCCGTCAAGCTGAAGAAGGAGTCCTATCAGGCATGGTTGGCTTGTGGGACTCCAGAAGCAGCTGACCGGTGCCGACAGGCCAAACGATTTGCGGCTTCGTGCGTCGCGGAGGCAAAAACCCGGGTGTAGGAGGAGTTCGGTGAGACCTTGGAAAGTGACTTTCGGTCGGCTCCTAGAAGATTCTGGCAAACTGTCAGGCGACTCAGGAGGGGAAAGCAGTGTGCAACCAACACAGTATATAGTGAAGGGGTGCACTGTTGACTTTGACTGGGGACGTCATTAGGCGGTGGAAGGAATACTTCAAGGACCTTCTCAATCCCACCAATATGCCCTCCGGAGAGGAGGCAGAGTTAGAGGACCCGGGAGGAGGCTTGTCCATCACTGTGGCTGAAGTCGCTAAGCTAGTCAGAGGGCTCCTTGGTGGCAGGGCTTCAGGGGTGGATGAGATCCGCCCGGAGTTCCTCAAAGCTCTGGATGTTGTGGGGCAGTCTTGGCTGACGCGCCTTTTCAACATTGCATGGTCATCGGGGGCAGCGCCTCTGGACTGGCAGACAGGGTGGTGCCTCTTTTTAAAAAGGGGGACCGGAGGGTGTATTCCCATTACAGAGGAATTACATTTCTCAGCCTCCCCGGCAAAGTCTATGCAGGTGTACTGGAGAAGAGAGTCCGACTGATAGTTGAACCTCGGATACAGGAGGAGCAGTGTGGTTTTCGTCCTGGTCGTGGAACAATGGACCAGCTCTTCACTCTCTCCAGGATCCTTGAGGGTTCATGGGAGTTTGCCCATTCAGTCTACATGTGCTTTCGACTGTGTCCCTCGGGGTATTTTGTGGGAGGTGCTTCGTGAGTATGGGGTACATGGCTCCGTACTACGGGCCATTCAGTCCCTATATTTGCGAAGCAGGAGCTTGGTTCGCATGGCCGGCAGTAAGTCGGACTTGTTTCCAGTGAGGGTTGGACTCCGTCAGGGCTGTCCTTTGTCACCGGTTCTGTGCACAGAATTTCTAGGCACAGCCAGGGGATGAAGGGAGTCCGTTTTGGTGATCTGAGAATCACGTCGCTGCTGTTTGCAGACGATGTGGTCCTGTTAGCCTCGTCAGGCTGCGGACTTCAGCTCTTGCTGGATCGGTTTGCAGCCGAGTGTGAAGCGGCTGGGATGAGAATCAGCACCTCCAAATCTGAGGCCATGGTTCTCAGTTGGAAAGGGGTGGAGAGTCCTCTCTGGGTCAGGGATCAGATCTTGCCTCAAGTGGAGGAGTTTAAGTATCTCGGGGTCTTGTTCACGAGTGATGGTAAGATGGAGCGTGAGATTGACAGACGGATCAGCGTGGGGTCAGCAGTGATGCGGACCCTATACTGGTCTGTTGTGGTAAAGAAGGAGCTGAGCCACAAGGCAAGGCTCTCGATTTACCAGTCAATCTACGTTCCGAACCTCACCTATGGTCATGAGCTTTGGGTAATGACCGAAAGAGCAAGATCGCGAATACAAGCGGCCGAAATGGGTTTTCTCCGCAGGGTGGCTGGGCTCTCCCTTAGAGATAGGGTGAGAAGCTCGGTCATTCGGGAGAGACTCGGAGTGGAGCCGCTACTCCTCCGCATTGAAAGGAGCCAGTTGATGTGGTTCGGGCATCTGGTAAGGATGCCTCCTGGGCACCTTCCTAGGGAGGTGTTCCAGGCAAGTCCGGCTGGAAGGAGGCCCCGGGGAAGACCCAGGACACGCTGGAGGGATTATATCTCTCAGCTGATCTGGGAACGCCTCGGGGTTCCCCCAGTCGAGCTGGTGGAGGTGGGGGCTGGGGCGAGGGAGGTCTGGGTCTCCTTACTTCAGTTGCTGCCCCCGCGACCCGAACCCCGGACAAGCGGAAGATAATGGATGGATGAATTTTGCAACCTCATTCACATTGCGCTCAGGATGAGAAAAATAAACCAAAAACTTCCAACAAACAGTATTTAATTCATGATTTATTATATGTACTTACTCCCGGACGCTTCCACTGGGTAAGAAGCAGAGAAATCTTTCCTTACTGTTTCACTAATTTCTAATTTCTAATTTCCTGCGGCCAGAATAAGTTATGCCCACCAACGCAGTGGAACCCCCAATCACGCAGCATAAACTTGGGATCTTAGCGGGTGATTGGCCATCCCGCTGTGCAAAAGGAAGCTTCCCTCCCTCTTCACTCAGCACATGCTTCCAAACAGGAAAATGCTCATGGAGCTGCAGGCAGTTGTAAGTGAGGCTTGCTTACAGGAAACCCAGCGGAAAAACAAAAAGGTGCTCAAACACAAACACGGAAGCGTGGACTCTCTGAAGCATCTAAAAAGATCCACTGTTTTCTGCTTAACTTTTTATTCTTTCATTTTGTTTAAGCCTAAATTTAATTGTTATTGTCTGAGTTGTTGCTCACACTGAGACTTAAGCGTTATTTGGCTTTGAGTTTTGTATTAGGTCATACAACTAAGAGAGGAGATAATTACAAGGAAGGCTATTAAGTCTCAAGAGACACATTTGCTTAATTTATTAAATGCAAATAAATACCCAAACAAGATTATTATTATTATTATTATTATTATTATTATTTTGTCTATTCTTTAATAAAAAATTAAGGGTTGCTGTCTTGTTGCATGACCTACATTCTCTCAAGATTCAGCTTGCAGACAGATGTCCTAACATTATCCATCCATCCATTATCTTCCGCTTTATCCTCTACTAGGGTTGCAGTGGGGTTCCCCATGCCCATCCAGGGGAGAACGTTTCGGGCGCTGGGCAGATCGACCCAGGACAGGGCGCCAATCCATCGCTGGGCACACACTCACACAGACACACTCTATATGGGGCAATTTGGAGAATTCATTTGACCGTCAACCGTGTTTTTGGACTGTGGGAGGAAACCGGAGAACCCGGAGGAAACTCTCGCAGACACGGGGAGAACATGGAAACTCCACCCAGTTTGGGATTTGAACCGGGAATCCCTAGTGCTGAGAGGAGAACATGCTAACAACTAAGCCACCGTGCCGCCCTAACATTATATTTTTACAATTTGTAACTCAGAAGTTATTGTGTTATCAATGATGACAGAGAATCCAGATGCAAGTAAAACATTATAACGCATGATAAAACCGTAAAAAAAGTATAAAATATAAGACTATGCAGTGGAGTAGTAAATATGATCATAATGAGCAAACAAAGCAAAGCCATTTCGGCTCCGACTTTTGGTTCATGTTAACGTTATTCACACTTCAGGGAAGTGCATAAAGACAATAATGGCACAGGCAAGCAGACAGCGTGTTGAGGGAGCTTGTCTGGCCTAAATGGCCAGCAGCCAACTTTCCCCACCAGTCAGTCTGTTAATGTGTTTTCCTCATCAATTTCTCTCACCAGCACACTTCTATCCCCCAAACCAAACACACCCACAATTCACACATTTTGAACAGCTTATCACTACATCTGCAAAGAAAGTAGAAATAATATTATTTTTAATAATAAAAGCTCATCTTAAACAATAACAGGGTTTAAAATATTACTGTGCACCACATGAGAATCAAGACATAGATTTCTAAAACATGTTCTCTTGATTAACCAGTAACTAATGCTTTAATATCATGACTTGCTAATTAATAAATGCAAAAAGAGATGGATTTTTTTTAGTATGACGTCATTTGCTTATCCATGCTTATATAAAATGTTCAAGTCTTATTTAAACAACGGTTAGGTCCAAGAAAGCAATTTGTTTGCCCAGGAAATTAGTCACGTTATGGAGCATACATGTTCTCATAATGTCTGCGCAATTTTCCACCACCCACTTCCAGAAACATGCGAAAAAATAAATAAACTCAAGATGATAAATTACCTCCCATTGGGTTTCACCAACGTAACGCAATATTAAAAAAAAATAAATAAATAAAAAAAAAATAATTCCAGCCCGTCTACATACTTTGCAAACAAAATGCTTTTCCCACCGACAAATAACACTGGAGTTCTATTATGAATAGCAATCAGAAGAAATCTTAATACACAACTGCAATCCTTCGTCTTCTATATTTATTTGTTGCTAGACGAAGCCCAAATCAATGGTTACCTAAACAACCAAATTATAATCTCATGTGTTTAATCACGGTTTACCAATAAATGATGCTCATGGAACTGTTGTCATCAACACAACCTGTATCTGTAAGCTTTGCTGATATTCAGTATAACAGCACCTGCTCATGTACCATCACCTAAATTTCATCCATCCATTATCTTCTGCTTTATCCTCTATTAGGACC
>JAFMOD010000901.1:258746-277518 GCA_019802435.1 Corydoras maculifer | reverse complement strand
CTAACCCTAATAAGATCCCTACCCCTTAACTCTAACCCTATTTACAACCCTAAACCCTATTAAGAACCCTAAGCGTACGAAGAACCCTAACCCTATTAACCCTTACCCCTAACACCACAACCCCAAAAAGATCTAGACCCTAACCCTATTAAAAACCCTAACCCTGTACCCTATTAAGATCCAAAACCCTTGGCCCTATTTATAACCCTAACCCTAATAATATCCCTACTCCTTAACTCTAACCCTATTTATAACCCTAAAACCCTATTAAGACCCCAGACCCTTAACCCTGTTAAGTACTCCAAACCTTAACACTATTAACCCTTAACCCTAACCCAAAAACCCTAATAAGATCCCTACCCTTCAACAATAACCTAGTTTAAAACACTAACCCTATTTAGAACCTTAACCCTATTAATTACCCTAACCCTGTACCTTATTAATTATCCCAACCCTGTACCCTATTAAGTATCCTAACCCTGTACCCTATTAAGAACCCTAAGCTTATTAAGAACCAAAACCCTTAACCCTATTTATAACCCTAACCCTAATAAGATCCCTACCCCTTAACTCTAACCCTATTAAGAACCCTAAGCCTATTTAGAACCCTAATCCTATTAAGTACTCTAAACCTTAACCCTTAAGGTTAAAGGTTAACCCTAACCCCAAAACGCTAATAAGATCCCTACCCCTTAACAATAACCTAGTTTAGAACCGTAACCCTATTTAGAACCTTAACCCTATTAACAACCCTAAACCTATTAAGAACTGACCCTAACCCAAAAAAGAACCCTAAGAAGAACTCTAATGTATCTCATTATCTTCTAATTAGTCCTCCATAGAGATGCAGTTGGAAGGACAGGGGGAGAACCTTTGGGCTCTGGAACGTTGTGGAACATGGAAACTCAGTATTTAGGGTGTAGGGCTATTAAAGTGCATGCTGGGAGTTGAAGTCCTGGGTTTAAAAAGGTTCTCCGCATGGCCCCCTGATCGAGGCCCCTAACCCTCACTGCTCCAAAGCTGCTGCATAATGGATGATCCATGGTTCTACCTACCTCAGGTCTGGAACACACACACACATCACACACACAGGTTCTTAAGAAAACCAGCCGTAATTAAAGAAAAGAAGCTCCCGTTAATTAGCATGCGTCTACGTTCCAGGCGGCGCTCTCGGATGCGCAGGTGAAGTTTGTAATCAGCGGTGGCTCCTGATTGGACCACTTCATGCGAATTGAGACGACTCCGGCGTTTGCGAGCCGTGTTTGTCCGTGTTTATTTGTTTTGATTTCCTCCGACAGGAAAAAGGTTAATGAGTTTCCGGCGTCCGCGTCGCGTCTCGCCGAGAACCAGAACCGCGTTCTGCGCGCCCGTGGATCCCGCTTTCAGTCGCATGTGGGCGGAACACGGAGATGCAGCCGGCGACGTTGGCGAGCGCCGGCGTGGATGTACGCGTGAGTAAGAGCTCTGCGTTCTGCGAGCGCTAACGATGACTCAGCAAAATAATAAAGGAAAGCAGAAGGAGGTGTTTAGTGATGTCACATCCGTACAGTTCTGCATCGTTAAATTAACAATTTCTATTAATAATTTAAAAAATTGGTTTTAAGGTGTTTGCTGAACGTTGATCAATTTCGGAGCTTTGAAGCACCAGAAGATGGTCGCGTAGGTGGAGGAACTCTGACCCTATTTATGAGTCCAATAAGGACATGTATAGTGGAAAAAGAAGGGGACCGAGCGGAGAGCCCTGAGGGACTCCGCCGTTTGCTTGAACAGCTCCACGGGGTTTGTTTTCAGCAAAAAACGTTCGCCTTGGTCTTATTTCAGTGAACCTCAAATGGTCTGATTTGGATGTGAGAACTGTTTATCTGACTCATTAATTCTCATTTAATGACTCATTTAACGACCCGTCAGATCGATCTAGTGATTATGACTATTTATAAAGTTTATAAAGTTCCTTAAACGAGCGCGTGTCGTCAAGGATACCTCAGCTTTTAAGCTATCGTTCTTATAAATATAAAACTATGAGTCAGAGGCACCAATTTAGAACGTTTGGCTGGTTCTGCTGCAGGACCTTTAGTAGATCCTTTTCTCGTCTTTAGGAAGATGTTACGAGGGATGGCATGACGGCCGGCGTGGGCGTGCCGAACCCGCCGCACGAGACAGAGAACCGCACGAGACGTTTGAAAATAAATTTTAATAAATATAATACAATATAACAAAATAGTGGTTGGCATGTTCTCCTCTCAGCACTGGGGATTCCAGGTTCGTATGACAATCTGGGTGGAGTTTCCATGTTCTCCCCATGTCCGAGTGGGTTTCCTCCGGGTTCTCTGGCTTCCTGACCTTACCTGGTGATTTCTGCCCAGCGTCCAAAACGTTGCCCCCCCCTCCCCCCCGCCATAACCCTAGCAGGGGATTGAGGTGTACCGGGTGTGGCCGGGTGTGGAACGTTCTCATGCAGGTCGTGTACTGATGATCCCCTGTAAGTCTCCTTCCGAAATAAATCGGAGCGTATCAAACGACGTTCCGTATCAAACGACGTTCCGTCTCCATCGTCCGCCGTCTCCTGGCAACCCGTCCGAAAACTGATTAGGAGATCAAATCAACGTGATGAAATGCACCGACGCACGGCGTTCCCCTTTGTTCTAAAGCACCGGGCTCATTTTTTCTCACCCCCCCCCCCCATCCCCGAGGAACGTCGCTCTCAATGCAGAAAGTGATTCGGGAATAAATGAGAACTCCGACCCCGCACGCTGATTTGCATGGGTGATTTATTGCCGGGTCCTCGTGCGGGTGCACGTGTTCGGATTTGATTAAACTGGAACCAATTTATTCATAACAAACGGCGTCGACGTGACGCCATCCGGCCTCGCCGATCAGAACCGGTCTGCCGGAGAGCATCGGAAAAAAAAAAACAGTGCCGAGTCAGCTTCGGTCACATCACGCATCGAAACAACGATTCCGCGTGACTACATGAGCCCTTGGTCGCCGTGGCGCCGGATATATTAACTGTACCTTTGACATGGGTTGGACCCCCAAAGGCGGACGATGGCCGGCCCCACGCCTCTGCCGCTGGCTCGCCAAGGCACCAGGCTGCCCACGTCCGAGGGACGACGAGGGCCCGGGTTCCAAGGACGGCGGAGCGTCCCCCAAGATATCATCTGGATCTTTCTTGCTTGGATCTTTTTGGTGCCATTTGAAGCCTCTTGGGTGCCTTCGTCCGCCGTTTTGGGGACTCTGGTTCATCGGCGGGGGTTATCATGGCGTGTAGTTGGGAAGAACACAGACACGCTGCGAACATGAGTAGAACTGGGGGGTATTTGTCAGTTTATTTGGGAGTTTCCTGCTTAGACCAGCTAGGCAGGTGCTTTGCAAATTTTAGAAGGGACCTTCTGCCAATCTGCAGAGTTTGGAGTCCCGAGGGGTGGTGGGAGGCCAGAATTGGGTTGAATATATATATATATATATATATATATATATATATTTTTTTTTTGGCAGATGAATTGCCTGTACCATTCTGCTAACTCAACCGACGGAAGGGTAACCCCCAGGAACCAGGCAAACAAGTTGTCCGGAACTTGTTTGCAAGGCGTCACCCGTCCAGTCGTTCAAGCTGCTGCTACGTCTGGTTTCCTGGGTCAGGTCCCACACCTCCCACCGGTTTTCGGCGAGGTCAAAGGCGTCACTTTGACCTTCTCCCTCCATACTTCCTTTCAAGTGTCCGATTCTTCCCACGACCGTCTTTATCTTCTTAGCCTCCCTCACCTCTTTGGTCCATTCGGCACTCCTTCAGGAGTGAGTCAGCCCTGCAATTAGGCATGCTTTCCGAACGCTGCTTCCATTCTCTCTCTCTCTCTCATACACACTCAATCACTCACTCTGTTTCTCCCCATCTCATTTAGAGGCAGCCATGCTCCACTCCTCTCACCAAACCCCACAGGCAATTTAGGGAAAGTAGGCCAAAATGAAATATGGGCCCAATAAAAAACACACAAGACTTCAATTGCGGCAGAGCTATAAAAGCCCGGGCGAGTGTGTACGTGGTGGTGCACTAAACAGCATGTTAGGCAGCTAAGTGTGTTATTAGGAGATGGCCAAACGAGGTCCCGGGCCTCCCGTGGGACCCTGCGCGGTAGTTTGAGGGCTGCCGAGCTGTTAAAGTCTTGACGTGGGTGTGCGCCGGTTCTCGGATCAGTGGATTATGCAGTGCGGAACGCTCCCTCACCTCCGGCGCGGTACGTTTCATGAATTCACGGCGAGAGCAGGGGCACCGGGGTTCTGACTCTGCAGCTCCTTTTGCCTGTATGTTTGCATTTTCGCATTTTTTCTGCTGAGTCGGACCACGTCGCTTTACTCATCGCTCGGCACTTTCTGCGATACGGATTCTCGCACTTTTAACCTAAACGCGGTTAAAACGATACGGGAAAAAAAAAAAATGAGTGCACTGTGCAAAAGCATCTAAGAGAAGTACATTGTACACATTTTAATCAGTACAATTTAGATTTAGGGCAATTTGGAACAGACAACATTTTTTTGGCAATGAGAGGACACCTCATGGAAACTCCATGACCTAGATCATAATTCCAACCTGGATTTCCTGGGTGTGAGGCCAACGTGCCATCATATGTACCAGGGGTTCTCAACGCCATCATATGTACCAGGGGTTCTCAACGCCATCATATGTACCAGGGGTTCTCAACCGTGCCTACCTAGAAAGCTCCTTTCCAGAGGGGAGGTGTTTTAGGCATCTGGTAAGTGCCTACCTAGGCTCCCTACCCAGGGAGTGCATACCCAGCAATGTGTTTCAAGTCCAACAGGTAGGAGGTGGTTCAGGCATCTGGTAATTGCCTACCTAGGGAGCGCCTACCCAAGGAGCGCCTACCCAGCAATGTGTTTCAGGCAAGTCCAACTGGTAAGAGGTAGTTCAGGCATTTGGTAATTGTCTACCTAGGGAGCGCCTACCCAGGGAGCACCTACCCAGCGATGTGTTTCATGCAAGTCCAACTGGTAGGAGACCCAGGGAAAGGTCCAGGACACTCTGAAAGGTTATATCCCCCGGATGTGGCTTGGGCAAGAGAGTGAGGGTGGTCTGGGCCTCTCTGCTTAGTTTGTTGCCCCCGTGACTGAGACCCAGACCATTCTAAAAAATCTTTATTTTCAGCACGATTTTAGACACGATTTTAAAGTACGTTTAAAGTTTGCTAGCTTTCAAATATGTATTAAATTCAGTTGTAATTGTGGCATTTACTTCGTTTTGGTAGCCTCCTGTTCGGCAGATATGAGAGTAAACAAGTCCATTCAGCCCGGCGTCCTTCTCTCCTCGTTTGAGGTCGTCTCGCTCGCTGTGTTCCGCGAAACGCATCTGATTCCGAGACATTTCTGACTGGTTTAAAATTCCTGGCATGTTTCGAAATGCTTTCTTAATTCTGTGCGATTTGTTCCGAAGGCTTCATCTGGCTGTCTTCTAAATGTACCCTACAAATGTAAACACCCGCTGAAAAAACTGGCCACGCCCCCTTGTGGCTCCATTTTCCATGTCCTCCACTTACCTTATAGATAGACTTTGTAGTTCTACAGTTCCAGACTGTAGTTCATCTGTGTTCTGTGGTGTTATTCGTCCCCTGATGGTTCTTATCACAGAACAGGTATCATTTAGGTGGTGGATTGTTGATGGTCAGTGATACTGGCGGTATAGGAATAATGCACCCACCCAATGACCCCTGCTCTGTGGTGGTACTATTGGGGTCCTGAGCATTAGAGAACAGAGGACACAGTATGTCCTGTAAAACACTAACAGATGGACTACAAAGTGGAGAACTACAGAACTACAAAACTGTCCCTGGCTTTAGAACTGGATGGACGGCGAGCGAGTTCCTTCGGTTCCATGTCCTTCGAACGCTGTCCTTTCAGTTTGAGAACACGATATTAGGATCAAAGCCTTTTCAAGGTACGTACTGTACGTATGTATTGTATAAAACCCTATTTATTAAAATTTAAAGCGGATTCCCATGTCGGCCACCTGTCACATGACCAACTGACGTCTGTCCCTTATTGCGATTCGCCCGTACGTTGTTTTTTATTTTATTTATTTTTTTAACGTTACCGAACATTCGCAGAACTGTCCAAACTGGGTCAGTCTCCTCAGTATTCAGACTGCGCTGATAAATAACGCCGACTCAGCACTCGGGCTCATACACAGGCCGTCTCCCTTCGGAGTCGCCGCCGAACAGATCATTCGCGATGCGAAGTCGGGCGTGGAGATTTAATTGGGAGGAGTGGGAGCGGGTCGCGGCCAGGAGCACGTGCCAAGAGACGACGGAACGGGAACGGGCTGCGAGAGAACAAACCATCAGCGGGAGCACGCTTTCACTTAAAGAACCGACCTACAAAGAGACGACGAGGGAGCTGATCAGCACCGCCGTGTGGACATGAGGGACATCACGCCCGACAAACATTTAATAATTACACCTGCTCTGTATGTGTCTCTCATCTAATTAGGTTCCACTTAGGGTCGCTAGGGGGGTTCCCCATGCCCATCCAGTGGGAACGTTTGGGCGCTGGGCAGATACACCCAGGACAGGGGGCAATCCATCACTGGTGACACACTCACTTAAACAGACACACTCTCTATGGGGCAATTTAGAGCATCCAATTCAGCTTAAATCCATGTTTTTGAACTGTGGGAGTAAACCGGAGAACCCAGAGGAAAAAGACGTGGGGAGAACATGGAACCACCACTCAGAACGCTAAGAGGAAGACGGCCTGACCACTACACCATCATTCTGTCGTCAAGGAGGAGGAGTCACCCACTGAACGTCGGTCCTCACAAGGTTTCTTCCGTAAAAAATCAACATAACAGGGAGTTTTGTCTTGCCGCTGTCTCTTCCTCTCGCTCTTATAGCACTGTAGAGCTGCTTTGTGACGACGTACGATTGTAAAAAAAAAAAAAAAGCTATATAAATAAATTACTCAATGTTACTTGATAATCACGGTGGAATCTCCGTTTCCATCGCTGACCCGTCCGCAAACAATCGGCGAAATCCGAAATCTGAGGCGTTTATTTCAATTCAAATCAACGAAAATAGTCAATTCGTGAAATTCGTCTCCAAAATACATAAAATACATATTTCCTGGAGAACAAATCTCATGTTTATTACTGAAAACACAACCAAGAAATGATGTAAACATTATTTATTATTGTTTTATTAAAAATGATTATAAAAGACGAATCTAACGGTGGGTTTAAAGGCTTATAACTCTGTTAAGTGCTTTGTGACGATGTACAATTGTAAAAAAAACAAAAAAAAAAACAGCTATATAAATTAATTACTGGGGCGGCACGGTGGCTTAGTGGTTTGGCACGTTCGCCTCTCAGTGCTGAGGATCCCGGTTCGAATCCCCATCTGGGTGGAGTTTCCATGTTCTCCTCGTGTCTGCGTGGGTTTCCTCCGGGTTCTCCGGTTTCCTCCCACAGTCCAAAAACATGGATCAAGTCAATTGAATTCTCAAAATTGCCCCATATAGAGTGTGTCTGTGAGTGAGTGTGTGCCCAGAGATGGATTGGTGCCCTGTCCTGGGTGTATCTGCCCAGTGCCTGAGACGTTCTCCCCTGGATGGGCATGGGGAACCCCACCGCGACCCTAATAGAGGATAAGCGGGAGATAATGAATGAATGAATGAAATAAATTACTTGAACTTAAACAATGAGCTTTTTGCACATGGCATGTAAAAAATAAAACGTAGAACCTGTAGAAAACTGCGGTGCAGAAAGTAGACAAACAACCAATCCGTTGGTATCCAAAGTCTGTGGAAACAGAGTATTGTAATTTACTATATTTAAATTTAATTAGTCAACTAAAAAATGGCTGTTAGAAGAGTGTAGTTTAGTAGGAAACGCCAAAGTAGATCGTTTTTGTAAAAGTGGTTCCTGGAACTGTTTGGAGTGATGATTCGAGGACGACGCGAGGCTCGCTTTATTATTCCCACTTCAACGCCATCGACGTACCCGAGAGCCGGTTCCCGTCTTCACGCATCTATTTAATTTCTCTGTTGATCTATTTCACTTCGCGGATTCGAGTTGCCGCGAGGCAGAACCGTCCCGAATCGCTCTCCAAGATGGAAATATATCCGCTCACCTTCCTGACCACGTTGCTATTATGTAATACAGACTGCTGGGAAACTCAATATCCTGCCGACAGAAATGTTGACAAATGATCTGCGATGAAGAGCAAACAGATCCTCGGGCGTTTCGCTGACGTCTCCAATAACACATGTATTTGATTTGATTTATTTATTTACTCATTTTTTAAAATGTATTTATTTGTTTATATTTGCTGCTCTCGTTGCATCCGGACGGTCGCGGTCTCAACCCGATGCGCTGCTCCACGACGTTCCCCATGTTCCCGTGAATGGACAACCCGCAGTATAGTGTGGAACGGCCATTCTCATTAATAATAGGCCGTTAACAAATAAAAAACTTAAAATAAATGACGCTCATCGCTGAGGACGTCAAGGGTGCAGCCTAAGCAAAGAGGCCGAGGCATCCGCATCCTTAGCTACCTTCTTCCAGCAACACAGGGAAGGCGTTCCCAGGCTCAACGTCCTCCTCGAACCTCCTCAGACACCCGTGCAGGAGATGTAGGTGTCCAGCACTCTGTCAGACGCCAACCCTATCCCTTCCCGGTATTACATTGGCACCATCCGGTCCAGGTCGGGGAGGCAGCCTAAGAGGTTCGGACATCCCCATCCTCAGCTACCTTCTTCCAGCAACTTTCCTCGAGGGGCACATCCAAGGAGTTCCCAGGCCCACCGCGAGATATAACCTCTCCATCTTGTCCCTGAGACCTTTTCAGGCCAAGGAACCCTCACCAGGGAGACTTTACGAACCAAATCCCGTACCGTCTCAGGAGGCTCATCTGGACGCTGTACTCTGAGCCCCTCCTAAATGACCAAACTCCTTACCCCTCATCTCCTGATTGAAGGGAACGCCTGGCCACTCTGAAAAGGAAACTTCAGCCGATTGTACTCGCCACCGCGTTCTTCTGGTCAGGTCGCGAAATCTTTAGGTCAAGGGTGCAGCCTAAGCAAAGAGGCCCAGGCATCCCCATCCTCAGCTACCTTCTTCCAGCAACACACGGAAGGCGTTCCCAGGACAGCCGAGAGATAGAACCTCTTCATCTTGTCGTGAGTCCTCCGTGGGATCTTCTCAGGTCAAGGAAAGCTCACCAGGGAGACGTCCAGGAAGACTTACGAACCAAATCCCGTACCGTCTCAGTTGCCTCCTCTGGACGCAGTGCTCTGTCTGAGCCCCTCCCGAATGACCAAACTCCTTACCCCTCATCTCCTGATGGGAGGGAACGCCTGGCCACTCTGAAAAGGAACCTTTCGGCCGATTTTACTCTCCACCATGTTCCTCCTGGACAGCAGGTGAGGGAGGGAACGTAGACTGACCGGACAATTGAGAGCTCTGCTTTCTGGCTCAGCGTCCATTTAACCCGGAGGCTTCTAGATTTTAATTCCGGGACGGGGATTGGTCCGAAATTAATATCTTCGTAAGTGCGCATGCTGATTATGGACTGAAACAGGAGCTCTTTGATCTCGCCGATGTCTCCGCCCCCTTCGTCCAGTTAACTTCACTCAGTCCTTTAATATCCTTGGGGTCGAACTGAGAATAGATCTGAGGTGGAAACACTCAGGCCTCACCGAATAAAAGCGAATGGACACTTGATCCGCACACACACACACACACAACACACACATACACACACACACACACACACACACACACAACACATTACATTACACTGCTGCATGTTCAAAGTTAATAGGATTTCATCAGCGACTGGGACGTGTCTGAGAAGCCCAGGGCCATTCAAATGAAATGAAATCGAAACACACACACACACACACACACACACACACACACACACACACACACACCTACCTTAACGCCACACACTTTGAGTTGTGAGAGTCTTGGCATCGATCGGATCCTCTAATGCATCGGCCGTTGGAGAAGTCGGAGCACTTTGGCGGCTGAGGGTTCCACACTTTTCGGAACGCGTCTCACATGAAAGCGCCGGTTCCGTCGTGACGTTCCCCCCACGCCCTGCCGACTAAAGGATGAGCACCAGGTTCCGGAGTGGAACCGTCCAAAACGTGTGGTTTACACCAGGAACATTTTTAAAAAACAACATAAAGTGCACCAAAGTGCACCGTCTGCCAGGTTCCCACCGTCAGCTGACCTCCAACGCTGTGGTCCACCAATCAGGAGCCCAAGGTACCCCACTGAAATCATACCCCTCTATTGGCTTCCAGTCGCTGCCCACATCCAATTAAATACACGTAAAGTACCAATTAAAAGTTTGGACACGCCCCCTTTCAGCTCCTGGACATTGTAGTTCTCCAGGTCCACTCTGTAGTCCATCTGTTAGTGTCTACAGGACATACTGTGTCCTCTGTCCTCTAACACTCAGGACCCCAATAGTACAACCACAGAGCAGGGGGTATTGGGTGGGTGCATTAGTCCTATCCCAGCAGTGTCACTGCAGAACTGAGTATCAACAATCCTCCACCCAAATGATATCTATTCTGTGATGCTCCTGAGAACCAACAGGGGGCGAACAACAACACAGAGCACAGATGGACTACAGTCTGGAACTGGAGAACTACAAACTCCATCTGTATGGTACGTGGAGGACATGGAGGGTGGAGCCAGAAAGGGGGCGTCTCCTAACTTCTTAAAAACAAAGAACGCAGATGGACTACAGTCTGTAATTACAAACTCCATCTAAGGGGAGGATATGGAGGGTGGAGCCAGAAGTGGGCGTGGCTACACTTTAGAGCGATGCTGCATTGTGTGTGTGGCCCGTTCTTTTTCGTTCCTTCGCGGCGCGGGATATTTCTGTGGGAATGACGCGGGATGATGCGCCCCCATCTCGCCGGCGGTAACGACCGGCACCCTAATTAGCTTCACGCTGACGCCGTTATCTTTTATAGCCGAACGAACACGTGCTCGCCAGCAAGCAATAAAACGTACAAGCTAAAAAGACGGAGTCTGGCATTATTTCAGCTGCTTAACGCGGAGCAGGAGGGCGCGGCGCGGCGGCGAGCGAGCGCGATTCCCTTCACACTCCGGTGCCGGTGCTTTCCCAAGCCGACCGCGTTGCCAGATAATCATCGCCATCAACTAAATTAGAGAAATACACGACCATGAAATTAGCACATATATCGAATGTACCAATCATCACGCGCATCGGGTTTAAGCCGCCGTTCGGGGAATAAACAGCGGCGGCAGGAAGTCGGGGCCGTGCGCGTGACGGAGCGGAAAAACGCGGGGGATGGAGGGAGGTTCGGTACCGGCGCAAAGGACGCACAATTTTAATGCGACATTACAAAATTTGTTTACATTTTTATCAAACATCCGTAAAAAAAGTATATATATAAATATATATCAGTTATATATATATAGGGCGGCACGGTGGCTTAGTGGTTTAGCATGTTCTCCTCTCAGCACTAGGGATTCCCGGTTGGAATCCCCATCTGGGTGGAGTTTCCATGTTCTCCCCGTGTCTGCGTGGGTTTCCTCCGGGTTCTCCGGTTTCCTCCCACAGTCCAAAAACATGGATCAAGTTAATTGAATTCTCAAAATTGCCCCATATAGAGTGTGTTTGTGTGAGTGAGTGTGTGTCCAGCGATGGATTGGCGCCCTGTCCTGGGTCTATCTGCCCAGCGCCCGAGACGTTCTCCCCTGGATGGGCATGGGGAACCCCACCGCGACCCTAATAGAGGATAAGCGGGAGATAATGAATGAATGAATGAATATATTTAAATGGGGCAATTTACAATGTCAATTCACCTTGAATCCATGTTTATAGACTGTGGGAGGGAACCGGGGAACAGAGGAAACCCACGCGGACACGGGGAGGACATGGAAACTCCACCCAGATGGGGATTCCAACCGGGATTCCCTAGTGCTGAGAGGAGAACATGCCAAACACTATGTCACCATGCCACCGTCTCGTACAGGTGAACATGTTTCAGATACATCCAGGAGAGGGCACACGGGGGGGGGGGGGGGGGGGGGGGGGGGGGGGGGGGGGGGGGGGGGGGGGGGGGGGGGGGGGGGGGGGGGGGGGGGGGGGGGGGGGGGGGGGGGGGGGGGGTCCTCCTTCTGTTTCTATGGCAGCCATGTTGCACCACCTGCCCTGATGCTGGCCAACCGGGGCAACACCCCCCCCCCCACCCCCCGAGTTACACTAATCATTATCAGGGTGGCCCCGAAGTCGAGGACGGGGAACAACGGCGGCGCAGCACCGGCATTTACATTTAAGTTCCATGCGTTGTTCTGGGTGTACGTACCCAGCGCCCGAAACGTTCTCCTTCTCCCCCCCCTGACCCCAGGAGCTCAGGCACATGTCCTTAGACAGGGACAGGGTGAGAAGCTCGGTCATCCGGGAAAGACTCCTCCACGTCCGAAGGAACCAGTTGAGGTGGTTCCTGGGCGCCTCCACTGGGAGATGTTTTAGGCAGGTCCAGCTGGTGGGAGGCCCCGGGGATGACCCAGGACACGCTGGGGGGGTTATATCTCCCAGCTGGTCTGGGAACACCTTGGAGGTCTCCCAGTTTTCTTCGTAGGGTGTCTGGACGCTCCCGTAGACATAGGGTAAGAAGTTGGTCATCCTGGAAAGACTCCTCCACATCCAAAGGAGCCAGTTGAGGTGGTTCGGGTATCTGGTAAGGACGCCTCCTGGGCGCCAGCTGGGAGGAGACCCCAGGGCTGATCCAGGACCTCGGAGGTCTCCCAGTCAAATGTGTAGAGGTGGCTGGGGAGACTTGGGTCGCTGACAAGCAGAAGTTAGTGGATGGATGGCTGGGCTACGGTGCCGGTTCTGATGGTGAAGCTATCTTCTAAAATTCCTTCTGAGTGAAGAACTCCTGACTTCTTCTCAAAATCCTTAAAGAAGTCAGCGCTCAGTGTTCCACGCTGTTTGATTGGTGTGGGGTTTTTTTTTATGTTTTTTTTTTGGGCCGAACTTTCACTCGGAGTACATTTATATCTGTGTGAGAGGAGGTTTGCAGCGGCGCCGAGCATCGGGTCGCACGTAGGAGTTTGAAGGTGTTCAATAATAGATGATCGGGACCGGGGTGAGCCGAGCGTACTGAGAGAATCCTAGATGAACTTTGAACACACTTCATTTCTCCCGCTGACGGAACGCCGACAGGAACGCTACCTTGGCAGAAGGAGGAGAACACACAGCTTCAACTGTCCAGGGCGGATATCAGAACTTCACAACCTACGTTACCTGAAGAACCGCGGGGGCGTCCGTCGTGATATATCCAGCTAGGCGTCAATGGTGAGACATTAGAATGCCCTAAATATTGGCTGAAGTAGCGGTGCACCCAAGACACGCCTCATGTGGCATTCATTCATTCATTAATTCATTAATTCATTCATACATTCATTATCTCGCGCTTTATCCTCTATTAGGGTCGCGGTGGGGTTCCCCATGTCCATCCAGGGGAGAACGTCTCGGGCGCTGGGCAGATAGACCCAGGACAGGGCGCCAATCTATCGCTGGGCACACACTCACTCACACACACTCTACATGGGGCAATTTGGAGAACTCAATTGACCTTGATCCATGTTTTTGGACTGTGGGAGGAAACCGGAGAACCCGGAGGAAACCCACCCAGACACGGGGAGAACATGGAAACTCCACCCAGATGGGGATTCGAACCGGGAATCCCTAGCGCTGACAGGCGAACGTGCTAAACACTAAGTGGGCGTGGCATTATTCTGAATAAATTAGTCCTGATTTGATGAAACGGCTCGGCCAATCAGATTTAGGAAACGATTTTGACCGCTGAGTAACAGGATTAACGGTCAAACTGAGTAACGGCCATCTAGTGGCCAAATCACAGAACACTCTGTGAAGCTCTCAGAGGGCTGTGTGTTATCGCTGATGATGTCACAGCCGGACCAACGGCCCGGCCAATCAGATCTAAGTATCGTTACTACCTGTTACATGCCTTTTTGCACATTTCGCCAGGCGCAGGTTTCCCCGTCATCGCCATCGCGAAGGCGCGCTCACACGCCCGGCAGATGATTCGCGGTATATCTAGAGTCACGGAGGCGTAACGTGCGATGGAACGTGGGAGAGTCGGTGCCCTCCGGTTCGCCAAGAGCCCCCCGTCACTTCTCGGTGTAAATAAAAAGCGCTCCGGCAGGGTTCCGCAAACTTCCTGCAGAATGATGGAGCATTGAAGCTGGTGCGCGTCCAAATGGACTCGGGATACTTTATGATCCGAGGTCTCCGTCCTCTCATTCGTTCTTGTCAACAAGTCCCTCCTGCGCTGTTATCGCGGCATATTAGAGTGTGATTCTGGCAGCGGCCGCGCTGCTTCTTGGCAGATAGCGGGCATTACCAGGGTCCGTGGACGTGCTGGCAGCAGCCGCGGGCGCCGTGTGTGTCCTGGTAGGGAACCGGGTGCTTTGCAAGGTCGTGCTGGTATAATCAGAGTTGTTCCTCTGTTCCGCGCCGTGCGCCCGTCGCTCTCCCCGGGCGCGTTAACCTTGGCGTGGGACGTTTGTTCTCCCGCGAACGGAGACGGATCGTTTCGTCGGGAGATTGCTCATTTGTTCCGATGGCACCGGCGTCGGTGCGCCGATGAGCCGATGAGCCGGGCCTCCTGCCTAACGGCGTCGTTCTCGCTTTTCCTGGCGTCTCTCTGACCTCGCATGCCGCCGCCGCCTATCATCCATGCCAGGACCATGGCGGACGGCTTCAGAGGGCACCGCGGATCGTCTGCCGTCCCGGATGGCACTATCTTAGGCGGGATAAACGGGTGCCCCCGCGGTGCCGCACCATGAGTCGTACCCCGTGAGATCGAGGAATCGAGGAAATGAAGTGGCGTTGGGAATAAATGTGTGTTTTGTGGGCATAACGTGGAATAAAGTAAAGGTAAAATGAAGGCACTTTGATGGTTTGGCGGGTTGCTATTTTCACGGTGCAGCTACCTGGACTCCATGCGCCGCCATGTGGTTCTCCATGTTCCTGTGAATGGAGACCCCACAGTATAGTGTGTGTTCTATGGGTCTGCGTTCTCTAGTGACTACACCATTGAGCTGCCAGCTGGTGGGGTGGAGGTTGGCCTCCTACAGACCACTAGCGGAGATTGAAGGTGAATTGGCTGCTTAAATTACCCCTATCCAAATTGCCCCTATATTGTGTGAGTAAGTGTGTGCACAGTGATAGATGTGGTGTCCTGTCCTGGGTGTATCTGCCTAGCACATGAAAGATTCTCCCCTGGAAGGGCATGGGGAACCCCCCCCAAACCCGTGAACCTCATGGAGGATTAAACACGAGGGGTACATTTGGGGCAACATGTAACGTCCCTCGCCGCTCCCTTTAAGAGCTAGATGGCCGTTGGTTCCGGCGTTCCATGGCCTGGGTGCATGCTAAAGACTGGCACACAAAAAAAGGACCGGGATAGGACTTTCACTTTGTTTCTGACCTTGTTGTTACTCGGGGGTTTGTATTTCATCGTCTCTGGTCGCCTCCGCACACCGAGCCGAACCACCGCAAGGTCACGAAAGGACGGAGGTTCATTTGTTGAGTGTTAAGTGTGACAAACGCCACACGTGCGACGGGATGACCACAGGAGCGATTCAACACGGAACCGTGACCGATGGAAGAGCCGGGCAGCAGCCATTCAGGAGGAGAGGGTTCTCCGAAATTGCAGCTCGCTGGAGACTGGAAGGTAAAAAGCGCCGATTCGGCAAAATGTACCTCTGCTATTTAAATTAGGAGTAACAATAATGGCAGTAAGGTGGCCAGGTTACGGGCGGCCAGAACGTTACGGGCGCTGTGACGGTGCCCCCAGGACGGGGCGGCAATCTGTCACTAGGCTCACACTCACTATGTAGGGGCAATCTAGAGCGACCAATTTACCTTGAATCCATGTTTTTGCTCTGCGGGAGCAGAACCCGGAGACATCACATGGTTAAAAAAAAACAAACCAAAAAGACGCCAAAAAGACAGTCAACGGTTTAGAAGGACGGTTGAACGTTGACATGCAACGTCCCAGCGCTGAGGCTCAGGCGCTGAGAAAAGCATAATTAGCTTCAGAGCGTCGTCTCGGGTTCTAATTCGCGGGCTCCACGACCGGGTCGCAGTTCGTGCCTCTTAAAAGTCCGAAACACTCTGACGGATCCGTCGGCGTTCGCGCAAACGAAGATTAATAAACAAAACCAAATTGCGGAGCCTTTCGGCATCGGCGCATTCTGATGATTAGAACGCGATTCTACATTCATTCATTCATTATCTTCCGCTTATCCTCTATTAGGGTCGTGGTGGGGTTCCCCATGCCCATCCAGGGGAGAACATCTCGGGCGCTGGGCAGATAGACCCAGGACAGGACGCCAATCCATCGCTGGACACACATTCACTCACACAAACACACTCTATATGGGGCAATTTTGAGAATTCAATTAACTTGTTCCATGTTTTTGGACTGTGGAAGGAAACCGGAGAACCCGGAGGAAACCCACGCAGACACGGGGAGAACATGGAAACTCCACCCAGATGGGGATTCGAACCGGGAATCCTTAGTGCTGATAGGAGAACGTGCTAAACCACTAAGCCAGCATGCCGCCCGATTCTACATTAATGGTTCTAATTTAATTTAATACAGCTGTAAAGACCCTTTGCGTGGATGTTACCGGAACCCTCCTCCGGAACCCTTCTGGTAAATTTCCTCTAATCGGTTCTTACAGTAACGCGCGACCCATGTGATCCATCGAAGACGCCGCCATCATTCACGCCATTAGTTGATTGGCCGGTGGCTCTTTTTAGTATTCTCTACGCGATCGGGGTCCCGCCACCTTCCAGAGCCGACTTCACGTCCACCTCGCTATTTAAGGGCGTGTACCCCGCGTTCCCCGACTCACTTCATTACAAACTTAATAAGTTCCGCTCCTCCGCCGTAGCACCGAGTGGACTCTGGAAAGCCATTAAAACCATTAGATCCTGATGGGAAGACATTTAATGGAAGCCATTATGCCGCTTCAGCGGGGGATCTTTCGGAGTTATCATAGCGCCGACTGTAAATAAGACGTCTCTCCGTACGAGTCTTAACGAGTCTTTAATAAGCCTCCGAGAGAGGAAAGCACGGCCCCGCCATTAATCCAGCGCAGCGCAGGCCGGGCATCCATCCGAAATGCCGCGGTGCCGTCGGCCTCCGGAGAAAAAAAAAAGAAGAAGAGAAATGGCAGGGAATCTGGCAAAAACCCGGGTGCCTTTCCAGCGGCGGTCTCGTGGGATGTTCTGTCTGGCCGAGGCAGGCCAGATTAATCAAACAGGATTTGCTCGCTATCGCCACTCGCAATCAGAGCTTCTAATTTTAGAAATTGATTTTTTTTTTTTTTTTTTTTGAGTAATTGCAGAGCGGCCATGCCGTTCCTGACTCGCTGAGACCATTCGCATTGTCTTTTGGACTCGGTGCCCGTCCTGTACCCGAGCCGGCGGTAATAGCTGCCTGCCAGGCGCGCCCTCGTTGTTTGTTTGGTTGGTGTTTAATATCACGCGCTGACCTTTTCCGCTGAAGGATGTGTCGACAAGAGTGTATAATTATTTCTACTTAAGTACACGGGAGTCCGAATCGGACGCAGGGCGAGGATTTAGGGCGATGAGAGACGATTCAACGCCGGATTGGTTAAATACAGTTGTACCAGCCTGACTCTGAATATCAGTTAAAGGTTTATTCAGTGCAGTGATAATCCTTAAAAATAAACGAACGTCAAAATCGAACGACTTTAATAACTTTACGCGCTAGAGTTTATGTAAGTCATGTGTTATTCATTCATTCATTTATCATCATCATCATCTTCCGCTTTATCCTCTATTAGGGTCACGGGGGGGGGGGGGTCGGGGGTTCCCCATGCCCATCCAGGGGAGAACATCTCGGGCGCTGGGCAGATAGACCCAGGACAGGGCGCCAATCTATCACTGGACACACACTCACTCACACACACACACTCTATATGGGGCAATTTTGGAGAACTCAATTGACTTGATCCATGTTTTTGGACTGTGGGAGGAAACCGGAGAACCCGGAGGAAACCCACACGGACACGGGGAGGACATGGAAACTTTACCCAGATGGGGATTCGAACCGGGAATCCCTAGTGCTGAGAGGAGAACATGCTAAACCACTAAGCCACCGTGCCGCCCTGTTTTTAATTGTTTATTGAAAATACTAGGCGACTCCGAGTTGGGAAGACGGTTCCACCGTGGATCGAGGAGAACATGAAGGGGTGAGAGTCAGCACCACGGTGAGGTTGCCCCACCAGGCGAACGTAGTGCCGCCCTTTTTTTTAAATTATTTTGAAATATTTATTGTATTTATTTATTGTGCTGTCGTGGTTGTCCAGCTGCAGAACGTATTTCACACACACACTTTTCAGGAACCCGAGGAGGTTTACACACTTTTTTACGAGCGCCTTATTTTAGCGACTTTCGGCAAGCCGTCAACCGCGCAGGTTTGTTGGGTGTTGGGGGCGTGTCCGTGTGTCCGCGTGTCTGTGCCGTCATGACGACGGGATTCATGCGTGTCTTTCGGATGTCACGTACGATGAACCAATCGGCGTGTCTCCTGTCCTTCGCTTTCACGGCCGGCGCACTCTGACTTTGCCGGATTGCCATTTTAACGTGAAATAGACTGTGTAAGGAAGGAACGAGCGCCACTGATTGGTGGAGCGTGCCCAGCGGAAACG
>JAFMOD010000901.1:216552-228963 GCA_019802435.1 Corydoras maculifer | reverse complement strand
GGGGGGGGGGGGGGGGGGGGGGGCGTCGTTCAGCGCCACGCGGGGTCGGGCCTTCCTTCCTTTATCTGCTTTATGAAATTATTTACTTTTTAAAGATCTGTAACCCACAGTGTGCTGAGATTTCCATTATTCATTATTTTACGCAGAAACGAACGTTGGTCCAATGTTTCGAAAGTCCTTTCCCAGTGGACGTCCCGTCGTCCGATATCATTTAAAGTCTTCGAAGCGATACGGTACGAGAGGGCGTGGCATTATTCTGAATAAACCCCATAAAGAGTCCCGGCGTGTAGTGGAAAACAGCGCCACCTCTTTACGTGATTTATTTATGATAATACACAACCGCGAGAGTCTGATTGCTTTAATGAAAAAACTAACGAATAAACTTACGATAAAAACAACAAAAAGCTTTAATTCAGAAATGCGTTTATTGAAAACTAAATCTAATCTTCAGCAACGTCATCTAGTCTGAACGCTAATCACTGAGTAACAGGATTCCTGTGTCTCTATTAAGCAAACACTGCCCTCTAGTGGCCAAATTGCAGAACAGTTTATAAACAGTGTAACCGGTTTGGTGCTGATCTCTGTTTATATTAATCTGTATTTTATGATTTATATTATTGTATTGTATATCACACACTGATACCAATGTGAAGCGATTAGAGGGGTTGTGGTATTGTTATGAATTGTTATATATTGTTATAATGTCATGGCTGGACAAACGGCTCGGCCAATCAGATTTAAGAAATGATTCCAACTGTGTTTTATTTATATGTGTGTATTTTGCAGACCTGGTTTGTATAGCTGCTAACTTGCGTGTGCTCTACGTTTGTGCTTAACAAGTGAGGGGGTGGTGGTGCCCGCATCAACGATCCGCCGTCTGAGCGTCCACATCTGGAGAGGGCGTGTTCCGTAGGCGCTGGGTTTATTGAGATACGCCAGAAATGTAGAGGACACGCCTCAATTAGAGACGCAGATATTCACACGCAGCGTTGCCATTTCAACCACGCAGGAGGAAGATAGGCGGGGCAATCGAGTGTGGGCGGGGTTTAAGATAGTGTTATGTGATGGTATACATGTGTTAACAATGTAACCGCGTGGCCGCATGTTGGCGGCGCTGTGCCGGATGCGGGGATTGGCGGAGTTGTTGGTCCGGACGGCGCTGTGGTCTAAGTGCTGCTTCAGCCCCGCCCACTGGGTTTGTTTGTCTCGGCACGATTGCCCTCAGGGTCCGGATGCACAAGCAGAGCATTGTCTGGGTTCCAATGCTCTTCAAGTGCAGAACCGGGTTTGGGTTCATTACTCATCCTTTCATCTGGCGTGACTTTTACTCAAAGACGCGGGACGAGATTAAAGGCGGGGGGGGGGGGCAGGCAGGTCGTCAGGGGTCCACGCTTTATGGTCCTCTCAGGGGTCTCGGGTCTCAGCGCGGACACTGCGGTTTTATTCATTCATGGTCTGTGTCCTGAGATCCCGCTGTGGACCTGAGTTCTCATGGTTCTGTGATTGGTTCTCCTCTCAGCCCTGGGGATCCGGGTTCCAATCCCATCTGGGTGGAGTTTGCATGTTCTTCCCTGTGTTCAAATGGGTTTGTTTGTGTTTGTATGTGTGTGTGTTAGTCTGTGTGTGTTTCTATGTGTGTGTGTTAGCATGTAAGTGTGTGTGTGTGTGTGTGTGTGTGTGTGTGTGTGTGTGTGTGTGTGTGTGTGTGTGTGTGTGTGTGTGTGTGTGTGTGTGTGTGTGTGTGTGTGTGTGTGTGTGTGTGTGTGTGTGTGTGTGTGTGTGTGTGTGTTTGTGTGTTTTTGTGTGTGTGTGTGTGTGTGTGTGTGTGTTATTGTGTGTTTGTGTGTGTGTGGTTCATCTCACTCTGATGTATTAGATCTCTGACGGGTCGTGGGATGAAACTGTTATAGTGTCTGACTGTGAGGACCTGACAGCAGGAGAGTGAAGTGTGTGTGTGTGTGTGTGTGTGTGTGTGTGTGTGTGTGTGTGTGTGTGTGTGTGAAGTCATCCTGGATGGCGGTGACTTTGTAAATGTCCATGATGGAGGGAAGTGAGACACTGATGATCTCATCTGTCCTCACTCCCCTCTGAGACGCTGCATCACTCAGAGTCTCAGAACCGGACCCTCCGATCGCCCGCTACGACCGACAGCAGGTACTCCTCCATTCACACACACACACACACACACACACACACACTTCTGTACACATCTCACCGGACACACATTCACTACAAACGGGGCAATTTGGATCGTTCCATTTCCCTTAAATCCATGTTTTTGGACTGTGGGAGGAAAGCGGAGAACCCTGAGGAAACCCACACGGACACGGGGAGAACATGGAAACTCCACGCATATTGCTATTCGAATCTGGATCCCCAGGCCTGAGAGGAGAACATGCGCCGCAGCCCTGAGAGAGATTTAATTTTATTCATCTCCTTATTGTGTTTTTTCCGGTCCTGGTTCTCTCCCGGTTTGCCGGCGGGCCCTCTGGAAGGTCCCCACGTGCGCGGAACCCTCCGCCTTCCCTCAGCCACGTCCCCGAGCCTCGCTGCAGACCCTTCAGGAGGAAAATAGCCGGACCCGGCTCCGGCTGATTGGCCGTGAAGTGTGATGGAGAGGCGCTTGGCGTCTGGGCGGCGATGCTAAAGAGGATGGAGTGCGGCGAGGCCTCCGTAATCACGTCGCCACCGGCTGCCGCTCCCCGGGTTCGACACAATCAAATGGATGTTTATGAGACGCGCTCTGTACGGCGAGGCCGCGCCGCATTCGCCGCTGATTACGGCTGTCAGAGCTCATTGCCCGGCCCTTTATTTATTTATTTATTTATTCCGCGCCCTTATTTACATTTATTCGCCGAAAGGCTCGAAACGCCGCGCGCTCCTTCTAAAATTGAAATCACTGAAGCGGCTCGCGTATCCGTGTCGGTGTGTGTGTGTGTATGTGTGTGTGGACGTAGTAGATCATTCAGACGTAATTCGGGTTAGGATCACCTGATCACCTGACGTCACCTGAAATTCAGGATCCGATAATAGGATCCGATCGCCGGGCCGACCAATCAGATGTGACGCACATTTTGCGCATAACCGAAAGCGTGGTGCGCCACCTGACGGCTGGTGTTGGTTGTAGGGGTCACGGAACCGTCTACGCTTCAGTTTGACTCTATACGTGGTATGTACAATGTGTACGTTCCTGGGATGTATCATAATGCGGATTATTATAAAATGGGTCACTCCGGTCCTTAAATCTGATTGGCCGAGCCGTTCGTCCAAGCCGTGACATCGTCGACGATAGCACACCCCTCAGAACGCTTCACATTCGTAATATATATGGAGATCAGAACTGTTTTTATAAACTGGGTTCTGTAATTTGGCCACTAGATGGCAGTGTTTGATGGTTAGAGAAACCGGAATCCTGTTACTCAGCGATCAATATCGCTTTCTTAAACCGGATTCGTCCAGCCATGACATCGTTGCCGATACCACCCCCCTCTGAGCGCTTCACATTCGTATCAGTGCGTGATTTACAATACGTTATTTTAAATCATCAAATACAGATTCATTTTAATTTTACTATTAATATTAATCTCATTAAATTACCATCAGCACTAAACCCATCACACTGCGTTCTGTAATTTGGCCACTAGTCTGCGGTATTTAATCATTGTCGAGAGACCGCAATCCTGTTCCTCAGCGATCAGCGTTCGCTTTCCTCATGCATCATCGCTCTGTCCACTCTCGCTCCACAGTATTATTATTAATTCTACGTTCTAACAGCGGACCTATGTGTGTGTGGGGTGTGTGTGTGTGGGGGGGGTGGTAGGTGAGTTGTTGGTGGTGGTGGTGGTGGGGGGGGGCAGTAGGGCATGTCCGCCGTCTGCACAGATCGAAGAATAGTCCTTGTTTCTGCACCGCTGATTTATTCAGGATGGAAAATAAATACTGGTCCTGTGGGAACCCCCCCACCCCCCTCCCTCACTGGTGGCTTTTGGGTACTTCTGGTAGTTTAGTATGTTCTTTCCACATGGACGGCTTCGGCTCCCCGTGTATTCGGCTCCTCGCTGATTCGACAGCTAAACGTGCTGATGGAACGTCCCTCTGCATTTGAAAGCTAATGGGATCCTTTAAAGAGCGAGACGTACCATTTCGTCTCTGCGGGGGTCAGCGGGAGTTCAGCGGCTGCCCCAGCACCGAGGACCCATCCATTCTGAGAAAAGGGTGTCCATCAGAGGGCATCACACACTCCCCTACACACACCCTCAGGGGAAATAGGCAATTCACCCCCTGTCATGGGTTTCGGTGATGGAAGGGGCCTGGGACCTGCCGGAGGAGAACATGCCAAGGTGCCACAAAAATAAATAAAAGACGAGAATGAAGTCCAGGTGACAGAAATTACTATGGAAATTAATATTAATTAGTTAGTTAATATTAATAATATCTGTTAATATTGTATATATCAATGACATTTTTTTGTCTCTACATACTCACACACTATATGGGGCAATTAAGACCATCCACTTCACCTTGAATCTATGTTGTCGGACTGTGGGAGGAAACCGGAGAACCCGGAGGAAACCCACGCAGACAGGGGGAGAACATGCAAACTCTACAGATATTGGGATTCGAACCTGGATTCTTAGCACTGAGAGGAGAACATGCCAAACACTACACCCACATGCCCCTCCCCCCTTAATGTTTAATAACTTTATGTGAAGGCAGCATGGTGCCGCTGTCCATGGTGCTGGATGTCCTGCTTGTAGACTGTGTGGTGCTGTCCGTGGTGCTGCATCATCACCATAGGGATTTCAAGCTGCTGTCCATGGCGCTTGATGTCCACCTCATGGTCCATGGTGCTTGTGGTGCTTAATGTCCACGTCATGGTCCATTGTGCTGGATGTCCACCTTATACACTTTAAGCTACTGTCTATGGTGCTTGATGTCCACCTCATGGTTCATGGTGCTGGATGTCCACCTCATGGTCCATGGTGCTTGTGGTGCTTGATGTCCACCTCATGGTCCATTGTGCTGGATGTCCACCTTATACACTTTAAGCTACTGTCTATGGTGCTTGATGTCCACCTCATGGTCCATGGTGCTGATGTCCACCGTATGCACATTAAGCTACCGTCTATGGTGCTTGATGTCCACCTCATGGTCCATGGTGCTTGATGTCCACCTCATGGTCCATGGTGCTTGTGGTGCTTGATGTCCACCTCATGGTCCATTGTGCTGGATGTCCACCTTATACACTTTAAGCTATTGTCTATGGGGCTGGATGTCCACCTCATGGTCCATGGTGCTTGATGTCCACCTCATGCACTTTATTCTGCTGTCCATTGTGCTGGATGTCCACCTTATACACTTTAAGCTAATGTCTATGGGGCTGGATGTCCACCTCATGGTACATGGTGCTTGATGTCCACCTCATGGTCCATTGTGCTGCATGTCCACCTTATACACTTTAAGCTATTGTCTATGGTTCTTGATGTCCACCTTATGTTCTATTGGCTGCTGTCCATGGTGCTGGTGTCCACTTTAACCCTTAAGCTGCTTTAAAAGCTGAAACTCCATCCAGATTGGTGTTCTAAACTGGATCCCCAGGCCTGAGGGGAGAACATGGCTGGAAGCAACTGCTATAGATAAATGTGTGTGTGTGTGTGTTTGTGTGTGTGTGTGTTCTTTAATTCAGCGCTGTTCAAAACGTCTCTTGTCCTTTTTATTTTGGTCGTCTCTCTCTCCGCCACCCGCCCGCCGCTTTATTAAGCACAATTACCCTGCCAGTCAATTTGGGAGACCCTGTAGTTTTCTCGGTCCTCGCTCAGTTAATTAAAGGTTCTGACCCGGAGCCCTGACGGCCGTCATCGGAACCCCGCTGCGGATCCTCACTGTGATTATTGGATTAACCCAAATACCAGACTGTGCATTTACACCCCATCGCTCCGGTGCGTTCAAGGTGAAATGAGAGCTGGCAGAGTGCGTTCCGCAGCACAACATCCGGCCGTGTCCAAGGTCCCCCATGTCCATACAGGGGAGAACGTTTCGGGCGCTGGGCAGATACACCCAGGACAGGGGGGCAATCTATCACTGGGGACACACTCACTCACACAGACACACTCTATGTAGAGTTTAGGGCAGAATTTAGGGCATCTGAGTCACCTTGAATCCATGTTTTTAGACTGTGGGAGGAACCTGGAGTAAAACCACACAGACACGGGGAGAACATGCAAACTTCACCCAGATTGAGGTTTGAACCTGCATCCCCAGCGCTGAGAGGAGAACATGCCAAACACGTGCAATTTGCATGTTCTCCGCATGTCTGCGTGTGTTTTCTCTGGGTGCTGTAGTTTCCTCCCATGGTCCAAAAACATGGTTTCAAGGTGAATTAGCTGCTTTAAATTGCTCCATACGGCACAGTGGCTTAGTGGTTGGCGTGTTCTCCTCTCAGCGCTGGGGATCCAGGTTTGAATCCCGTTCTGAGTGGAGTTTCCATGTCCTCCCCGTGTCCACGTGGGCTTCCTCCGTGGTTCTCTGGTTTTCTCCCACAGTCTAAAAACATGTATTCAAGGTGAATTGGTTGCTCCAAATTGCACCTATATAGTGAGTGTGTGAGCGTTCAAAGTGAATGTCGGCTGCTTTAAATGGGCCCCAGGGCAGCACGGTGGCTTAGTGGTTGGCATGTTCTCCTCTCAGCACTGAAGACCCAGGTTCACAGTCCAAAAACATGGTTTCAAGGTGAATCGGCTGCTCTAAATTGCCCCTATATAAATGACCACTATATAGTGTGTACCTAAACATCCAGATATCAATAAACATATATAGAGTGTTATAAGAACATGCCATAAGGCTTTATAACACAAGGTTGGGGGTTCTATGTAAACCTGACGTTCCGTGTGCAGACGTTCCGAGTGCAGACGTTCTGTGATTGGCTGCAGAACTGACTAAAAGTCTCTATATTTAACTAAATAACCCAATTAACCCATTTGATCCGAAGAAGCCCTCGGAGGACGGCGGCATTGATCCGCGGCGCCTCCGGCGCTGGACAGGGACGTGTCTGACCTCTAATTAAAGCATCGACGCGCGCCGCTGACCCGACCACGTGACGCTGCGCTTTAATAACGTCGCCTAATTCACGTCTGCCATACTGCCGTCCCCTCCCACCGCCACGCCGCTCAGCACGCAATTAAACGAGTTCATCACTCGCTCGTCTCAGGATGGACGTGCCCACAGTCGATTGCCCCGCCCACAGTCGGTTGCCCCGCCTATCTTGCCGCCGCGTATCCGACGCCACGAAACACCGAGACCGACGGAACGCCATTAAATCTGACTGAGAAGACAGATCCATAGAACACTGTGGGGTCTCCTTTCACAGGAACATGGAGAACCTCATGGAGCGTCGCGTTGAGTCCAAGAGCAACCCGCCAAACCATCAGAGCGCCACCTAGGTGTTAAAGGGAACGCTGATTGGTTTATTACACGTTACCCCAAATGTACCCATCCATCTCATTATCTCCTGTTTAAGGATCACAGGGTGGAGGGGTTGGGGGGGTGGGGTCCCATGCCCATCCAGGGGAGAACGTTTCATACTCTATATAGGGGCAATTTAGATAGGGGCACTAACAGAAACGCCGCTGTTTACAATGCTAACGCTTCTTATGAATCCCACATTCATAATGCATTATAACAGCTTCATAAGCCTGTTTTAACGTTCATAGATATTTATAAATGCACTTATAAAGTATTAACATAACATGACATAAGGTTTTATAACACTGAGTGACATAGTGCGTTATAATATTGTTATATTAAGTGCTTATTCCAAATGTTATAAAGCATTGTGAATGTGTTTATAATGCCTTATCAATACTTCTTAAAGCTTTGAATTTGTTTAAAATGCATTATAAATACTTTACAAAGCCTTATGGATGTATTTATAATGCATTATGAATATTTTACAAAGCTTTATGGGTGTGTTTATAATTATTTATTATCACTTTAACTTTGTGGATGTGTTTATAATGCACTATGAATACTTTCAGAGGTTTTGCGAATGTGTTTATAATGCTTTATGAACACTTTAGCTTTGTGAATGTGTTTATAATGCATTATGAATACTTTTTGAAGCTTTATGAATGTGTTAACAATGCTTTATGAACAATTCAGCTTTATGAATGTGTTTTTTAATGCACTATGAATAATTTGGAAAGCTTTATGAATGTGTTTATAATGCATTATGAATGCTGGATTCATGGAAGGTGTTTCTGGTAAAAATGTAGCCGCAGAGTTTTTTTTTAATCTGCTAATTAAGATAAATAATCTAATTAATGTAATTTAATTACACCGACGGCCCAAAACACCAGGTTCTTATTACCCCAGCACCCCTGAGAGACCTTCATTTCTGCTCGGCTTGTTTTTTTTTTCTCCTCTGAAACTTCTGATCTTTTCTGCTGAGATCATCATCTTTCTCGCCCGGTCCGAGGCGCCGTGGTGCATGCTGGGAGGGGAGCGGGTCTACACCGCACTACATCATCTACATGATGCATTTGACATCAAGGGCCCTAACTTACACCCTGCATAGGGCGCGTAGCGATGCTCCAGCACTCCACCCTCACCCCGCAGTGCGGCCCGTAGGCAGGTGCCGGTATCACCCGTGCTCCGTTGGGTTCTTGTGATCCTGGAGGATGGAACAAATCCAACAGCGGGCCCCTGTGTGATTAACGAAACCCACTAATTAAGCATTTAATGCAGGAATGAGAAGTTGCACCCATGTATAGTACCAGCCAAAAGTCTGGCCACGCCCCCTTGTGGCTCCATCCTCCATGTCCCCCACGTACCATACAGATGGGAGTTTGTAGTTCTCCACTGATCAACGGTGGACCCATCTTTCCGACTCGGTCCGCAAGGCGGAGTCACCGAATGTAAACGTAATCCCACGGTCACCCCACGGGACAGGGATGGGGCGCCGACGGGTTCTTACGTTTAAGCCACAGTCCATTTCGTCGCCGCCGGTCCCGATCCTTCCTGGGGCTTTAGGAGATTGAGTCGCCGCGGCCGCCGTCGTCCTCTGGCATCGCCCCACGCTCCTCGTCGTCCTACCCGACCTTTAAAGGCCCTTGGCACGTGGTGCATAATTCGGAGCTCGGTGTGGGCCGTAATGCAAGTGCTTTGTCTCCCGGTGCCGCCACAGCGTCAGGCTCACGGTTCCGGCGCCTGGAACGAATTATCTGGCGTGATTCTTCTGTTTGCTGCTTTGCTTTCGGCTCTAAAACATATTGGATTGTATTTCTTTGCCCTCCCGCCCTTCACTCCCTCGTGATGTCTGAGATGCCACGAGGTCGCCGTCCGCGCTCTGCCGCACGGATTGAATTATTTTTACCAATAAAACACCGAACGGTGAAACACCGAGTGAATGATGTCTGCGGCGGTGGAAACATCTCTGCATTTAATATTTCAAAATAACTTCTGGATGTAACACACACACACACACACACACACACACAAAACATCGACTTTGCTTAATTAGAATAGGGGGCGGTGGTTAGCATGTTCTCCTCTCAGCCCCGGGGATCCAGGTTCGAATCCCGTCCGAGTGAATTTATAAACATCTTTGTACTTTAACAGAGGCTTATAACAATTGTATTAAAAATAATTAATACTTCATAAAGCTTTATGGATGTGTTTATAATGCATTATGTCACGTTGTGTTATAAAGCCTCATGTCATATTCTTATACCACTTCGTGAGTAAGGTTATAAACATCTTTGTATATTACCAGTGCCTTATGAAAGGTGTACTAAAGCATTATGAGTACCTTATGAAGCTTTGTGGATGTGTTCATAAAGCATTATGGCACATTGTGTTATATCATATTCGTATGACACTTCATGAGTGAATTTATAAACATCTTTGTATAATAACAGGGGTATTAAAGCATTCGGAATACTTTATAAAGCGTTATGAATGTGTTTATAATGCGTTATGTCAAATTGTGTGATTCTTCATGAGTGTGCTTTTGAACTTCTTTGTATATTAACTGGGCCTTATGACAGGTGTATTGTGTTACTGAAATTATAGCTGTGTGTGTGTGTGTGTGTGTGTGTGTGTGTGTGTGTGTGTGTGTGTGTGTGTGTGTGTGTCACATGTTCCGCATTTGCGAGCCGATCAGTCAGAGTGGATTTACAGACTGCGCCGCTGATTTCCCTCACGGTGTAAATCTAACAGACGGTGTTGCGACATCTGAGCGCATTGGCAACCGCCTGAATCTCCAAACCGGACGGGAACACGTTGATGTGTGGAGGCGCCAATTATACGGGCCCGCTGCACACGATCTTAATGAGAACCGGAGGCGGGGCCTGGCTCTCTGTTCGTTATGAGAACCCTGTCTGACGTTTCCACTGCGTTCCGTCGTTAAGAATACACCACGATCTAAAGAAAACAATTACATTTTCCAATTACATTTCTCCAATTACACATCGCAAATTACATTTCTCCAATTACATTTCTCCAATTACATATCGCCAATTACATTTCTCCAATTACATTTCTCCAATTACATTTCTCCAATTACATATCGCCAATTACATTTCTCCAATTACATTTCTCCAATTACATTTTGTGAATTAAATATCGCCAATTGCACATCGTCAATTACATTTCGCCAATTGCACATCGTCAATTCAATTACATATCGCCAATTACATTTTTCCAATTACATATCGCCAATTACATGTTGTGAATTAAATATCGCCAATTGCAAATCGTCAATTACATATTGCCAATTACATATCCCCATTTACACTTCGTCCATTACATATCGCCAATAACACATTGCCAATTACACATCGCCAATTACACAACAATTAGACATTGTCAATTACACATCATCAATTAGACATCGTCAATTACACATTAATTACACATCGCCAACTATATATCAATTACGTATCAATTACATATCAATTAGACATCGTCAATTAGACATCGTCAATTACATATCGGCAATACCATATCAGGTCAGTGCTGCGTGTGTTGTGTTGTGCGTGTTATAGAGATAAAACTGAAATAACTCTATAGCATTTTCTTTATTGGATTCACAACATAATTCATATTAACCTTTAAAAAGCATTCAAAGAGCATCTTTGCGAGTTTGCCCTCCCTTCTCATTTCTAATGGTACCCTTCGCACAGTAATTTGCACTTACGCGCAGTCGCAGTCCCCGTCGTCGTATTCCATTCCCACCGCCGACCGTACGCCACCCGCAGGCCGCAGTCCGCCGCGCGCATACAGTATGCGTCTGTGACGTGACGAGACCCACAATGCACCGCGTGAAGGTACGAATCCGCACGTTTCCCTTCCTGCCTTAAAGAGAAGTGCCGCTCCGTGGATCAACCAATCAGACGTCAGTCCCGGACCGAAGCAACGGCGCATCGACGAACCACAGAACGGAGGAACTATTTTTAGAAACGCAGAGCGAAGCGGCATCCACCTCTGATTTCATTACGAGTTCCTAAAGCAGCTGGCGCTTGCTGGAAATTGCGACAGTTTTTGACACCGTGGGGGAGGTGGAGGTGGGGGGGGGGGAGGGGGTGTGGCCTGTGACGTTCGTAAATACATCCCTGAGAATGCGTATCGACGTTCGAGAGGTTCGTCTTTCCAAATGAGGGGAATCGATCTTCAGCGCAACGCCACGCGCGACAGACAGATGGACCCAACAGAGGTCGCGAACCGGAACGAGTACACACACACACACACACACACTCACACACTCACACACACACACTCATCACCTGCATTGGTGAGCTCATATCGGGGGGGTTCCCGCTCTCGGCGTTATTGCCGGGTGAGGACTTGGCATTGCGTCATTCATCTCCTTCAATGTTTTAAAAAAAAAAAAAAGAAAGAAAGAAAGACGGAGCGAGGCGGAGCTGAGCGCGTGGAGGGAATCAGAGCAGAAACATCAGCGGGCATATTTTTGGTTCTCGCGACGCTGACGGAGAACCACAAGCCCTCGGCGTAACGTCTCACACTTTCATGTGTTTCTCTTTTCCTTACGACCGAGTCGGGAAGACGGTCCCACCGTCGATCAGGGGAGAACGCCAACGGAGTGATGAGTCAGCACAATGGAGTGAGCAGTGAGAGTGAGGTTGCCCCACCGGGCGACATTCGTCACTAGAACGTAGGGAAACGAGTCGGAGGGTGGTTTAAAATCTAGAGTGAAGGTCTGAGTGGCCAGATCCAGAGGTTCTCCTGTAGATCAGAGTCAGCTACAGGGAGCCAATCAGAGAGGAGAGGTGGAGTCACATGACTCACTTGCAGAGTTCTAAAACAGTTGTAGAGCGCTGATGGTGCGAGCTGGGAGACCGGCACGCAATGTCCACCACCCTAACCACTGAGCTAACACACCCTCAACCTTCAGAC
>JAFMOD010000901.1:144138-165390 GCA_019802435.1 Corydoras maculifer | reverse complement strand
GGGGGGGGGGGGGGGTTCCCCATGTCCATGCCCATGCCCATCCAGGGGAGAACGTTTCGGGCGCTGGGCAGATAGACCCAGGACAGGGGGGCAATCTATCGCTGGGCACACACTCACTCACACAGACACACTCTATATGGGGCAATTCGGAGAATTCAATTGACCATGTTTTTGGACTGTGGGACAAAACCGGAGAACCCGGAGGAAACCCATTCGAACACGGGGAGGACATGGAAACTCCACCCAGATGGGAATTTGAACTGGGAATCCCCAGCGCTTAGAGGAGAACATGCCAAACCACTAAGCCACCGTGCTGCCTATTATTATTATTATTATTATTATTACTTTATTAATTTATTTATTATTATTGTTATGATTCCCGTTGTTGTGGTACAAGGTGTTGTGTCGTGGTGGTGCAGTAATGGTGACCTCCTCTGAGACTCTTAGCCCCCCCCCCACCCCCGTGCCGTTCCTCCTCCCTAATGAGTGTGCTGACCTCATTACAGTGAAATCAGAGCGTCAGATAGATTGCGTTCGGGTTCAAATGGGCGATTAGCTGCCAGTCTTACACGCTCACACTCGCATTCTCCAAAAAACCTCTCAAACACCGAGTGTGTCCGCCGCCGACGTTCCAGAGCAAAAACATTAATTACCCTCACAAAGCGCCGGGGCCGTATCGCGCTCCGCCACGCGTTCCCTTACAACCCTGCAGTTCAGGAACCAAAAACTCAAAGTCAAACGTTTGCTCCACTTTCTCCATGTTCTCTGTCCCACACTCCGTCCAGAAAGCTGGACTCTGTAGTTCTCCAGTTCCACTCCGTAGTCCACGCTGTGGAACTACAAATTCCATCTGTAAGGTAAGTGGAGGACATGGAGGATGGGGTAGCCTAATGTAACCTTGTATTCATAGTGCTTTATAACCCTATTCATAAGCCTTTGTTCATGTACATAGCCACACTCATAAAGTGTTATAAGAACATGCCATAAGGCTTTATAACACAAAATGACATAATGCATTATAAATGACATATTTGAACTGCTTATCATCTTCTTATGGAGACCAGTGACATAACGCCTTATAACACTTGTGTTTAACAAACGCTTTTCCTGAAAATGACTTTATAGGTGTTCATACCTGTTTATAAGAGCTTATAAGCTCTCTTTACAGGTGTAAAGTAAAGTTTTGGCATTAATGACCTCTTTGAAAGAGATGGCATACATAGTAGTACATAATGACTTATAAACACTTATAAACGCTCGTTACAGACTTTAAGTCAAGTGTTATCAACGTGTTTTAAGTGAGAATGTCTGAACATCCAAAGAACCAAACGTTCAAATACGTTCATGTTATAATGCGTTATGTCACTCTGTGTTATAAAGCCTTATGTCAAATTGTTATAACAAAGGTTATGACTGTGATTATGAACATCTATGTACATTGACAAAAGCTTATGACAAATGTTATAAAGCTCATGAATGCTTTATAAACCTTTTTATTTTTTATAAATGCACTTATAATGCATTATGAATACCGGATTCATAGAAAGTGCTACCAAAGTATTAATAACACTTGTCATAAGGCTCTGTTTATGTACATAGATGTTTGTAATCATAGATGGTTATTAAGCTTTATGACACTGGACTCTCAAAAAAGTAGATGAACGGGTAAAAGATGCATTAAAATGCATTATGTCACTATGTTATGAAGTCTTATGGCATTAGTGTAATTATACCCATTAATACACACTTTAACAGAGGCATGTGACAGGGGTTATAAAGCCTCATGTCATGTTGTTATAACAGGTTATGATTGTGATTATGGACATCTTTGTACATGACAATTTTATGAATACTTTATAAAGCTTTATAATGCGTTATGAATGCTGGATTCATAGAAAGTGTTAAAATCTTCAAACTTTTTTGAATGCGTTGAATTTTTGCAGGGTCTACATCGGCGGGTCGTTATGGTCGTCAGGTCGTTATGGTCATCGGGTCGTTATGGTCATCGGGTCGTTATGTTCTTCGAAGTGCGCAGAACTCTAAGAGGAGGATTTCTTCCCCTGACTTAGATTTTTTTAATGATCTTTCTGATCCTCATGCAGCTCCAGCGTCGTTAGATGTTTCACATTTTGGCATAATTGGTGTTTTTCTGAAATATTTTTTTTTCCGGGGATGTCAGGTGTGTAAACGGTTCCTCTGAGGCTTCCTCCATAAAGAACCCACCCGAGCGTGACTTTAATGACACGGTGTATCTGACTTGCAGATCAGCGCCGGTCCTGCCGATCCCCGGTCTCCTCCGTACGCCGGCTGACGGGGGAAATCATCCGTCGCCTCGCCCGCTCGGCTCCTCCCCTCTGCCTTTCGACTTCGGCTGTTAATTACAGAGGGGAGAGGCGCCGCCGGGCTAAATAAACCCCCGCCGCCATCTTTACGCGCTCAAAATACGGGAAGGTGCGAACGACATTCGGCTCCGTATAACAGCGCTAACAATACCCCCCTCATTAACATAATTTATATAACCAGAAGTATGCGAACACTTCATTAATATTCATTTAAAACATGTTATTTGCTCCTGTGGGGTGCATTAATGCGGCAGCAGCATTACAGGAGCTGGAAGAAATAGGCCACTCCCCAAATTCCAAAATATTTAATGCTTATATATATATATATATATATATATATATATATATATATATATATATTTATTTATATATATATATATATATATATATATATATATATATATATATATATATTTTTTTTTTTTTTTTTTTTTTTTTTGAAACTGTTATTTATAAAGCATTCATAAGGCTTTATAACTCTTGTCACATACCTCTTTTAAAGTGTGTATAAAAAAGTGGGTATAATTACACTAATGCCGCATTTTTGAGAGCCCAGTGTCATAACCCTTTATAACCATGCTGCTATAATACATTATGTGTGATTACAAACATCTATGACAAGTGTTATAAATCATAAGGAATACTTTAAAAAGTTTTATGAATGTGTTAATAATGCATTATGAAGTCCGGATTCCAGTCTCCAGTTGTTGTAATTGTTGTTGTCATTGTTGCAGGGCGCAGACCGCAGGTGGGCCTACATCCCCGACGCCGTCTGGTACAACTACGAAACGGTGAGAAGTTTTTTTGTGTTACGTGTTAATTGTATCTCTTAAATAAGATGGAGTAGTATGTTCTCCACTTAGCGCTGGGGATCCAGGTTGGAATCCCGATCTGGGTGGAGTTTCCATGTCCTCCCCGTGTCCGTCTGGATTTCCTCCAGGTTCTCCGCTTTCCTCCCACAGTCCAAAAAGATGGATTCAAGGCGAATTGGCTGCTCCAAATTGCCCCTATATAGTGTGTGTGTGTGTGTGTGAGTGAGTGGTGTATCTGCCCATGGGGGCATGGGGACCCCATGATGCCAGTAGAGGATTGTGGGTGCTGTTTGCCGCTTATTATGGTGCCGAGCTAAATTAACGACTGTACGCTGAAGGTTTTGATCACACGCCGCAAAACAAACTAATTGGTTATCTGCCACCATGGACTATTAACTTTTAATTAATGTTTTGTTTTTTTATTTTATTTACGCTGTTTATTAACGATTGTGTTCATCGAAATTAATAGCGCCGCTCCGGTGGACGTTTAATTAAATGTCTCATGCACGCAATTATTAGAAAAATAAGCACATTAGAGGAAACCCACACTATAAACACAGAGCAAAGCCATCGGCCCGGTGAAGAGTCATTTTCTCATTTGAATCATTCGGCAATTGATTCAGTTACACATTCTATGGATATGGTGTTCATAATGCTTCATGAACACATTCAGAAAGCTTTATAACGTATCAATAAGGATTTACAACAGTTATCATAAGCGTCTGTCGATGCCAATGAGAATGTGCTATAAGGCCTTATAATGCAGTACGACATAATATATCATAAAACTACTATTATAACTCTTTATTAACATATTTCAGAGTTCAGAGTCATAAAGCTTAATTACATTCCTGTTAAATGAATACCTTTTCTGAAAATGTCTTCACAAGTGCTTATAACTGGTTATGAATGCCTACAAGCGATTTATAAGCTCCCTACAACCTTTATTAAGAAGACTACTTTAATATTAGTACCTAGTGGCCTATAAGAGCTTATAAATGCTCATTACAGACTACAGGTAACAAGACATCATGTATTAAGTCAAAATGTTTATATCAGGTTATAATGCATTATGTCACTATATACGACACCTTATGTCGTATTGTTATAACACTTGATGAGAATGATTATAAACTTAAAATTAATGGATTTTAACAGAGTCTAATGACAAATGAATACTTTATGAAGCATTATGAATGCACTTATAATATCCATATTATAAATGCATTATGAATATCCATAGAAAGTGTTATTACCTGCTTTGTCTTCACGGCTGTATTTTTTTTATTGTAAATTTCTTTATTTTTTTTCGGTTCTCCGCCCGTCTGTGACAGAGGACGGGGGAGAACCGCCAGGCCTCAGGTTGGTGTGTGTTCTCGGGTTCTCGTTCGTGTGTTTGTTTACAGCTTACCAGGAGGTTTGTCCGTATTTTGCACAAGACATGAATATTGTAAACGCGTTCGGGTCCCAGAGCTCCGGTCCTGAAGTTCTACTTTCCTGAAGTTCTGCATTCTTATTAGAACGGGCTTTTTAGTTTTCTCAAGGTTCTCCAGTTTCCTCCCACGGTTCAAAAACAGGGATTTAGAGGGAATCGGCTGTTCCTAATTGCCCCATAGAGTGTGTGTGTGTGTGTGTGTGCCAAAGTAATGGCACCCTGTTCTGGATGGGCCCTGAAGTAGAAGATACTGAGGTTCTAAAACGTTCTAAAGACATGCAATGGCTTGGAGACACTAAAGAGTCCATGTCCCACCGTGGCACGTTCTAGATGCCGTTCTAGACTCTTTGGAATTTGTTTCCTCGTCCCCAGAGTCTACAACCTTAGTCCCTGGTTTAGGATTAAGTGGAAAATACTGAGGTTCTAAAACGTTCTAAAGACATGTGATAAACTGGAGACACTAAAGAGTCCATGTCCCACCGTGGCACGTTCTAGATGCCGTTCTAGACTCTCTAGTCTATGACCTTAGTCCCTCATATTGAATGAAGTAGAAGATACTGAGGTTCTAAAACGTTCTAAAGACATGCAATGGCTTAGAGACACTAAAAAGTCCATGTCCCACCGTGGCACGTTCTAGATGCCGTTCTAGACTCTCTGGAATTTGTCCCTCTTCCCCAGAGTCCCATTTATAAAATCCAACTCCCGTTTTAGCAGAACCGAACCTCTGAAAACACGAGGTCTGTTCCAATCAGAACATCAGGAGCCTGTCCACAGTGTCTCTGTCTCATCGAACCTCACTGCAGGGACTCTCTGGACCGTGCCGCTGGTGTAGATGCAGATCCTCCTGGTGATCCCGGCCGGCGGAACCCTGGGTCTGGGGTTCTGTTTTAATGAGTGGGACGGTGAGAGAGGTGAGACGATGGATAATCAGGTGGTCATTTAAAACGAGGTCGCAACGTTCCACGTCCTCGTTTCCATAAATCACCTTTAAAATGGCTTTCGTTATCTCCAGAACGTTCCGTTGTGATGGTGAGATAATGGGAACGGGAGAGAAGGATGTAATGAACGACCTAGAACCCCCCCCCCCCCACACACACACACACACACACACACTTGTCCTCTTTAACTTTTCTATCCAATTTAATTTAATAGTTTTTATCCGTACCACAGGATGGGCAACGTTGTGATGTCACAATAACAAAATCTTTTTTGTTGTTCTCTGTAGGGACTGGGGTGGTTGGGGGGGGGGTCCCCATGTCCCCATGTCCCCATGTCCATCCAGTGAAGAACGTTTCGGGCGCTGGGCGGATACACCCAGGACAGGACGCCAATCTATCGCTGGGCACACACTCACATAGACACACACACTATATAGGGCAATTTGGAGCATTCAATTCACCTTAAATCCATGTTTTCAAACTGTGGGAGAAAACTGGAGAACCCAGAGGAAACCCACATGGACACGGGGAGGACATGCAAACTCCACCCAGATTTGGTATTCGAAACGGAGATGCCCAGCGCTTAGAGGAGAACATACCAATCACCATGCCACCCGACAGCTGTCGTGGAACGCGAACGGATGGACTACAGAGTGGAACCTGAGAACTACAGAGTCCAGCTTCACGGAACGTGGAATGTGGGGAGCAGAAAGGGGGCGTGTCCTAACCGTATTTCGAACCTTGATGAGATTTTGGAGCGGAGCTGAAGGTTCGAGAGCAGCTCAGTGTGTGAAATCTAATGTGAAGATCAGGAACACAGAGAACCTGATTAATGAGCGAACCTTCAGCGCGCCTCGTTAGAGATTAACGAGCAGTGAAGGCACGGCTGATAAAAGCAGCTCAGCGCTGTCATGGTGGGTCCAGGTGGACTGTGTGTGTGTGTGTGTGTGTGTGAGAGTGGAAGTGTGTGTGTGTGTGTGTGTGAGAGTGGAAGTGTGTGTGTGTGAGAGTGGAAGTGTGTGTGTGTGAGAGTGGGAGAGTGTGTGTGTGTCAGTTGAGATGGATAGGTCAGTAGATGGATAGTGAAAGGCGTCTTTGTGAGAGTGATTATCAGAGGGAGATAACGGCGCTGATGTCAGACGATGATGATGATGATGATGATGATGATGATGATGATGATGATGAGCGTTAAAGATAAAGCTCGGCTTTTTATCTTCTGTCTTTATTCAGACCTGCAGTTTAAATCGCTCAGTGAACACACTTTAGGTGGTCGACTCATTTACAACATCCAATAACATCGTTTAAATGACAGCAGCTTAATAACGATGACGATGATGATGATGATGATGATGATGAGGAGGATAATGATGATGATGGTGGTTGTGGTGATGACGATGGTAATGGTAATGTAATGGTAATGATGATGATGATGATTTTGGTAGTGATGATGATAATGATGATGATGATGATGATGATGGTAATGGAGATAGTAATAATGATGATGATGATGATGGTAGTGAGGATGATAATGGTGATGGTGATGATGATGACAATGATAATAATGATAGTTATGATGATGATGATGGTAGTGATAGTGATAATGATGATGATGATGATGATGATGATGGTAATGGAGATGATGATGATGATGATGATGATGCTGATAGTGGTGGTGCAGATCATGATGATGATGATGCTGATAGTGGTGGTGCAGATCATGATGATGATGATGATGATGATGATGGTAATGGAGATAATAATAATGATAATAATGATGATGATAATAATGATGATGATGATGATAATGGTGATGGTGATGATGATGACAATGATAATAATGATAGTTATGATGATGATGATGATGATGATGATGATGATGGTAATGGAGATAATAATAATGATGATGATGGTAATGTAGATGATGATGATGATGATGATGATGATGATGGTAACGGAGATGATGATGATGATGATAAATTCTGGTTTCACATTCTGCAGGAGGAGCGAATCAAAGAACGTAAGGAACATGTCGAAATGCTGCTCCCTCTGGATAAAATGGGTCTGCACATCAGGGGCGGGGCCATTCTGCCGACCCAGCGACCTGCGGTCACCACCGTGCTCAGGTAACTCCATGAAGTTCTCCATGTTCCTGTGAATGGAGACCCCGCAGTGTAGAGCGTTCTCTGTAAATAAAACGTCTGTTCCTTCAGCCGCCGCCTGCCCATGGGTTTGATCGTGGCTCTGGACGACAGCAACCAGGCTTCAGGAGAACTTTTCTGGGACGATGGAGAGTCTCGAGGTAACTTAAAATCCAGTGCTTCTAAGGTGAATTAGCTGCTCTTGATTGCCCCATCTAAAATACATCTATATAGTGTGTGTGTGTTATTGGGAGATAGAGTTCTCCTCTGGATGGACATGGGGAACCCACACTCCCATAATTAAATGAAAAATAGAGATACCTCAACACCCTACATGTCCTCCCTCTGCATCTATAAACCTCCTCTTTGACCTTCCTCTCCTTCTCCTGCTTGGTGGCTCCATCCTCAGCCTCCCTCTGACCTCCTCACTTGTCCCATCTTCATCGCTCTCAATAACAATCTCAGCATCTAGAACGCTCCTCGTACAACATTTAAGAGTTTGTTACTTTAGTAGAACAATTTTTTTATTGTTTATCGTATTTTTTTATTATTGTGTTGCTGCAGATACGATCCAGTCCGACTCCTACATCCATCACGGGTTCTCGGTTGATCAGGTGATCTGCGGCGCTGTTTTCAGGTTTATCTGCAGTTCGTGAGGTCGTCGGTTTAAAGCTTTAAGCTTTAATGTCTTCGCTGTTTCAGGGAGTTCTGAAAATCGACGTTCTGCACAACAGCTACGAGTATCCCAACAAGCTGGTGTTCGAGAACGTGACGGTCCTGGGGGTCAGCAGCCCCCCGACCTCGGTCACCGTCCAAGACGGCAATGTGGTCACAGCCCTCCCGGATGCCAGCATCCAGTACGATTCGGTCAAGAGAGTGAGTGGAGGACTCCAGATGATCACATTCATAACGCATTCATAACACTTTATAACATTTTTCATAAGCCTTTGTCATGTACATAGATGTTCACCATCACACTCATAACCTGTTATAATAATATGACATAGGGCTTTATAACACAAAGTGACATAACGCATTATAACATGAACGTATTTGAACGTTTGGTTCTTTGGATGTTCAGACATTCTCACTTAAAACACGCTGATTACACTTGACTTAATGTCTGTAACGAGCGTTTATAAGCGCTCATAAGTCATTATGTTCTACTATGTATGCCGTCTCTTTCAAAGAGGTCATTAATGACAAGACTTTTCTTCATGCCTGCAAAGAGAGCTTACAGGCTTTTATAAGAAGTTATGAGCGCTTATGAAGTCACTTTCAGGAAAAGCGTTATAAGGCGTAATGACAGTGGTCTCTATAACAAGTATTATGTCATGTTCTTTTAACACATCTATGGACATTAACTAACTGGCTTATAAAGTGTTATAAAGGTTTAAAAATGTGTTAGAATGCATTATGAAGGCTGTATTTAGTTAAAGTGTTACCATGTTTGGAACATAGGCCTCTGTTAATGTACAAGGTGTTCATAACCACACCCTATCAGGTGTTATAAGACATGTCATAAGGCTTTATGACACAATGTGTCATAATGCGTTTTAACATGTATATTTGACATTATTTATTACCGTATCGTCGAGACCAGTGTCATAACGCTCTATAACATTTTTTTAAAATGTAATTGTAGGTGCTGCGTTTGCGGAACCTGCAGATGGCGCTGGGTAAGCCCTACACCGTCACCTGGGTCTCCATCGTTTCGGATTTAGAGCGATTCGACTGCCACCCCGAAGACGGCAGCAACGAAGAGGCCTGCCGCAAACGAGGATGCATCTGGGAGGTGAGATCAAACGGAACCGTATAGTAGCTGGAGGACATGGAGGGTGGAGCCAGAAGGGGGCGTGGCCTAACATCTAACTGGTACTATGTACGTATATGTTTATAGACATCAATAAATCTAACTTATTTTTTGCTTGTTTAGCCCTCGACCATCGATCAAGTACCATGGTGTTACTTCCCTAAGGATTACGGCTACGTCGCCGACCCGCCGGAGCACTCCCCCGGTGGGGTGCGCGTCACCATCAAACGAAATGACAAATACCCAACGCCACGCTCTTTATCCCGAAACATCAACACGCTGCAGGTGGACGTCACGTACCTGAGTGGACACTCCCTGCGCTTTAAGGTGAAAAGGGGCGACAGAAGTAACAACAGTACGACAAGTAGTAACATTAACAATACTCAGAGTAGTAACACAAGCACAACAATACTACAACTAGTAACCATTTCCATTTGGTCATTTATTGGACGCTTTTATCCAAAGCGACTTACAAGGTGAGCACAGGGTTCATCACAACATCCCTGGAGCGATGAGGGTTAAGGGTCTTGCTCAAGGACCTACACTGGTAACTTCAGTGGACCTGGGATTTGAACCCACAACCTTCAGATTGATAGCCCAACACCCTGACCACTGCCCTACCACTCTCTACAGTAGAACTAGAGTAGTAACCGTAGAAATAGAGTAGAACGAGTGATAATAGTAAAAGCGGTAGTATAGTAAACGTATGCGTTACTGTACATGTCATCATATTATTTGTAACAAAATTATTGGTAGAAAGAGCTGTAGTAATAGTATAGTACACGCAGCTGCAATAAATGTAGCCGTGATCTAACGTTCATAACAAGAGTATTAATAAAAAGAATGGCGTCATTGTAATAATAATAATAACAGCAGTGGTATAGCGGATACTCATAATAGTACTCATAACAGAAGTATTAGTAGAAAGAGCAGTAATAAGAAAGTAATAGTAGCTGTAGTTATAATACTAATAGCCGTAGCAGTGACGATAGTCGTCATAACAAGAGTATTAATAGAAAAAATAGCATAGTGGAATACGGGAGGAGTAATAGTAGTGATAGCGGTAGTATAGTAGTCATGATGGTACTTGCAACAGGAGTATTAGTAGAACGAGCTGAGGTACAGTAGTAATATCAGTAGTATAGCAGAAGTAGCTGTGGTTATAATAACAATAAACGTGGCAGTAATAATAGCAGTCATAACGAGTACTACTGAATATAATAGTAGTAATAGCAGTAGTGTAGTAGATGTAGCTGTAGTCATGATGGTACTGTCAGCAGGAGTATTAGTGGTACAGTGTTGGAAGTATAGTGGAATTAACAGCAGTCGTCATCATGGTAGTAAAAGTATTAGTAGAAATGGGGCGGCACGGTGGCTTAGTGGTTTAGCATGTTCTCCTCTCAGCACTAGGGATTCCCGGTTCGAATCCCCATCTGGGTGGAGTTTCCATGTCCTCCCTGTGTCCACGTGGGTTTCCTCCAAGCTCTCCGGTTTCCTCCCACAGTCCAAAAACATGGATCAAGTCAATTGAATTCTCCAAAATTGCCCCATATAGTGTGTGTGAGTGAGTGTGTGCCCAGCGATGGATTGGCGCCCTGTCTTGGGTCTATCTGCCCAGCGCCTGAAATGTTCTCTCCTGGATGGGCATGGGGAACCCCACCGCGACCCTAATAGAGGATAAAGCGGAAGATAATGAATGAATGAATGAATGGTGGTCGTACAGTAGTATTGGTAGTATAGTGGAATGAGCAGTAGGAGCATCAGTATAGTAAATAAAAACAGCAGGGGTCATGTTTATATTAGAATAATATTAGAAGCGATCAGGGGTAGTTATATAGTAGTATGGAAGTATGATTAGACATGAAAGCAGCAGTATGAGTAACGGTGATGAAGAGCAGTAGTAAAGCAGAGTGACCAGATTCCAATTCACCAGATGTGGGACAAAGAAGTTTGTGTGGGACAATGTGGGACACCAATGCACCAAGGTTGTCTAAAATAACTTAAAACAAAAAAAATAAAAACCTATATAAAAACCTGTACATTTAAACAGAACAGACGGTTCTTTAATGTCTTTTAAAAAGGGGACGACGTCCCTGTATGTCTATAAGCTTTAATATCGTATTTAAATGGACCTTTCTCTATTTAAATGTCTTCTTTTCTCCTTTATCTTATTTATTTGTACCTTTCACAACCGACTGTGTACAATTGAACAGAACGGACATGCGTCCGCGTTCCCGATGGGTTGACATGTAAACAGCCCGCCTTCTCCCCTGATAACAGACAACGCAGCCGCCCAATGGCAGATTATAAAACACGCGTTTCGAAACTGCAGTCTGACTTTCAATAACAATCCGGGACAACGTCTCAGTTTGCGGGACCCCTATAAACCCTATAAAGCACTGATATAGTAAAAGATGTAGTATAGTAGATGTAGTGGTAGTCATGTATAGTAGAAGTATAGTAGTCATTAAAATGGTATAGCTGTAATAATAGTATTTGTAATATTTGTATTATTTGTAATAGTAATTATAAAAGAAAACAACTGAGAGCAGTATAGTAGTATAGTGAGGTCGCAGTATTCATACTAGGAATACTATAGTAGTAATTGTAGTATAGTATAATAGTATAGAGTAGTATAGAAAGTATAGTAGAGTAGTATAGAAATAATAATAATACTCATTCATTCATCCAAGTTCAAGTTATTTATTTCTATAGCGCTTTTTACATCAGAACATCGTCACAAAGCAGCTTTACAGAATGAAAAGCCTTTAACCCCCAGAGAGCGAGCCGAAGCGACAGTGGCAAGAAAAAACTCCCTGTTATGTTGTTATTCAAGGAAGAAACCTTGTGAGGACCGAGACTCAGTGGGGGACTCGTCCTTCTTGAGCGGCCAGGCAGCAACAACAGTGTAGGACAGACATGTCCAGATATTAAACAAATGGAAAAACTAACAACTGGAAAACTATATGTGAGTCCATTAGGGGGCGCCCTGCAGGACCGCCAGTCCAATTGATATTCAGGTTCCATCCAGTGTTCGTCAGCAGAGCCATGGATGAAGATCTGACTCTATCTTCATTATCTCCCGCTTTATCCTCTAGTAGGCTCGCGGTGGGGTTCCCCATGCCCATCCAGGGGAGAACGTTCAGGCGCTGGGCAGGTAGACCCAGGACATGGCGCCAATCCATCACTGGTCACTCACTCACACAGACACACTCTATATGGGGCAATTTGGAGAATTCAATTGACTTGATCCATGTTTTTGGACTGTGGGAGGAAACCGGAGAACCCGGAGGAAACCCACGCGGACACGGGGAGAACATGGAAACTCCACCCAGATGGAAATTCGAACCGGGAATCCCTAGTGCTGAGAGGAGAACATGCTAAACCACTAAGCCACCGTGCCGTCCCTATTATAAAATCAAATAAACTAAATTAAATAACTCATAGCTAACTGGACGATCTTTCTTTGTTTTTTGTGTTTCAGATCTTTGATCCCGTTGCAAGGCGTTACGAGGTTCCCGTCCCTCTCGATCTCCCAGCCGAACCCGAGACGCAGGAGAACTCGAGGCTGTACACCGTGAAGATCTCTGAAGAACCGTTCGGCATTCAGGTGATCAGGAAGAGCACCGGCACCGTCGTGTGAGTACTAACCGCTGAGTAACGTGACCGCGGGCGCGGCCGGGCACGCAGAACCCAGCACCTTTCTGTTCTCGCAGATGGAACTCGGCGGTCCCGGGCTTCACGTTCTCCGACATGTTCATCCAGATCTCCACCCTGCTGCCCTCGCAAAACGTCTACGGCTTCGGCGAAGCGGAACACCGCAGCTTCAAACACGACATGAACTGGAACACCTGGGGCATGTTCAGCAAAGACCAGCCCCCGGGGGTGAGTGCGTCCGTCCACCTACAGGATGCTACCTGTAACTACAACCAGCAATATATACACCTACAGATAATACCAGCTACCTACACTTATATATTTGCCCCAATGGCCAGTGAGCAGTAACACTCCAACCCCCTGCTGGCCGTTAGCAGAAGTACAGCGCTGTCCATGGTGCTGGAGCCAGTGAGCAGTGAGACTCATACCCCCTGCTGGCCATTAGCAGAAGTACAGCGCTGTCCATAGTGCTGAAGTCAATGAACAATGAGACTCGTCCCCCCTGCTGGCTGTGGGTGGAAGTACAGTGCTCTTCATGGTTCCGGAGCCATTGAGCAGTGAGTATCTAACCCCCTGCTGGCTGTTAGCAGAAGTACAGTGCTGTCCATAGTGCTGGAACCCGTGAGCAGTGAGACTCATACCCCCTGCTGGCCATTAGCAGAAGTACAGTGCTGTTTATGATGCTGGAGCCAGTGAGCAGTGAGTATCTAACCCCCTGCTGGCCGTTAGCAGAATTACAGCGCTGTCCATAGTGATGGATCCAGTGACAAGTGAGACTCATGCCCCCTGCTGGCTGTTAGCAGAAGTACAGCGCTGTTTATGATGCTGTAGCCATTGAGCAGGAAGACTCTAACCCCCTGCTGGCCGTTAACAGCTGTACAGCGCTGTTCATGGTACTGAAGGCAGTGAGACTCATGCCCCCTGCTGGCCGTTGACTGCAGCGCCACCTGAGGTTTGTTTTTTCTCTGTAGGGGGATGCTCAGTGTGTTATGCAGGGTGGAGGTACAGTATATAAACCTGCTGTAATGTTAATTTAACTGGACTTTTTCAGACTTGTTGTGTCTTTTTGGTCGGTCTCACCTCATTTTCCCAGCGAGCGGTCCACAGTGACCCACAGCGTCAGTCTGACGTCCCGCTACACAAATGGATTAAGTTCATTAGAGCAGGGCCCCGTACAAATGGCTGCAGATGTACGTGAATAATTAATATTCCGGAGGTTCTATCCGCCGCCGATCGGCATTCAGGCCACGGATAACGCTCCGTACCACGGCGGTTTAATTTCACTTTGGAGAGCGTGGTGCAGATCCAGACGGGCAGGACACTGCGACGGCTTCACTGAGAGACGAGGCTTTATTGAGCTCAGTCCACTCCGAATGGAGCTCACAGTCTGTCAGCCCTCGTTACACCCCACACTAACGCTAATAACCTCTCTCCCAGCACTCAATCCATCACCGAGAGAGCAAGCGAGCGAGCGAGAGAGAGAGAGAGAGACTGCAGTCCTATGGTATAGTGCACGCGGTACCGTCCTGCTGCATTAACAGTGCAGTGTTAATTAGATTCAAACCGTCGTCTTCAGACTTTGGTCTGTGGGGTCTGTGGGGTGACGGGATTCCGTTTACAGTTCTGTACGATCGGAAGTGATGACGATGTTCTGATTGATTCTGTTTATGAAAAGCTCCTCAGATGATGTGCCTTATTTTTAATTATATATATATATATATATATATATATATAAGTGTTAAATTGGTTTTGAGGTATAAATTAAATGAGTATAAATCAAATAAAGATAAAGATTATATATATATATATTTTTTTTCTGTGCAGTATAAAATGAACCTCTATGGTGTTCATCCGTTTTATATGGGACTCGAACCCAACGCTGACGCTCACGGAGTACTGCTACTCAACAGCAACGCCATGGGTAACACACACAATATATATATATATATACACACACACACACACACACACACAATATATATATATATACACACACACACACACACACAATATATATATATATATATATATATACACATAGATATACATATGGACACATACACTTACATAGACACACACACACACACACATACGTACCTGCACATAGCCCCCATATATATGTATATATTTACACACAAGTATGATGCACACACACACACACACACTCATATATAAACATATATATATACCTGTATACACACACACACACAAAGACATTACCACAGCACACACACACATAACACACACACACACAAAGACACAATCCCCCATATACATGAACAGTTAGACAAACATATAGACAAACACACACACACACACACGTACATATTATCACACCCATACCTGAACCCCCCCACACACACACATATTACCCCAACATTACACACACACACACACACACACACACACACACACACACACACACACACCTAAACCCTTAAACACACATAATTGCACACACACACACACACACACACTCTTTCTCTTACCTGCTGTCTCTGAAACGCATTGCGACCGTCAGCTGTGGTGTGTCATAACGAAGCTGCTGACGGTTTAATAAACTAATTAAATGTGTTTTCAGATGTGACTCTGCAGCCGACGCCTGCGCTGACGTACAGGACCATCGGCGGGATCCTGGACTTCTACCTGGTGATGGGACCCACTCCAGAACGCGTGGTGCAGCAGTACACTGAGGTCAGGGCTGATTCACTAATTCATTCAGTAATTAACCGCGCCTCCTTAATCACGTTTCGCAGCGTTCACTGTGATAATCGTCATGTAAACTCCACATGGCCTTCATTGAATGTTATTGATATTTGCTGATTCGTACGTAATTATTAATCGATTGATCGTAGCACATTTTCAGTAACTGACCGGCACTCCCTCTGTGTCTGACAGATGATTGGTCGTCCAGTTCTCCCTGCTTATTGGTCACTGGGATTTCAGCTTTGTCGTTATGGTTACGCTGACGATAAAGAAATAGAGACTCTGTATCAAGACATGAAGGACGCCGCCATCCCTTATGTGAGTCTCTTTTCTTTTGCAATTAACAAAGAATTCAATGAAATATAGATGAGCGTGAATTTTTTATTTATTGGTTTTAGTTATTATTATTTATTTTTTATTATTATTTGTATTATTTGTATTTTTTTTTTTATAATAAAAATAAAAAGCACGATGTTTTAAAAACAGGATGACTGATGGCAACAATAAAAAAAATAATGTGAATTAGTAAATAACAAATTACAGGATAACTTTAGATTTATAAATTATTTATTAAATAACAAAATTATATTTAAAATTTAATTTAATTGTTAAAAGCATTATACGTTTTACTTCTTAATGATAATCTTAAATTCATGTAATTAACTTTTTTCTTAGATATGAAACAACTACTACAACCCCTTATAATCGGTTGCCATAACTACTATAATCTCCTAAATCCAAAGGTTGCCACAACTGACATATCTTATAAACAGTGGTTGCCAAAACTACTAACATCCTCTAAATCCAACAGTTGCCATAAATACTATAATCCCACATTTTCATCGGTTGCCATAACAACTGTAATCCCCCAAATCCAACAGTTGCCACAACTAAGATATAAATAGTGGTTGCCAAAACTACTATAATCCCCTAAATCCAACAGTCAATACAACACATATCTTATAGACAGTGGTTGCCAAAACTACTATAATTCCCCATATCCAATAGTTGCCACAATTGCTATAATTAGTTCTGAACGATGGTTGCCACAACTACCATAATCGCTCATAAATGACAGTTGCCACAACAACAAAATTCTCATCTGCAACGTGTTTAATCTGGATTTTAAATGGTTTGCAGATGATCAGATGCGTTTAAATGTTTATACGATAAACTAAAACCTTGTGTTTGGCTGGAAAGTGAAAAACATTAAAAAAAAAAAAAAAGGTAGATAAAGCTGGCCACGTTATAAATATAACTGAATATATAAACAGAGAACATTAGAAAGTGGACAGATTCATTAAAAATAAGAATAAAAGGTGAGAGACGGCGAGCTGAGTTCAAAGCGCAGTCATTAAAACGCACATTTACATCGTAATTTCTGAGACGCCGCCTTATTTCATCCAAATTAAACATTAACGAAGGTCCTCACCGTGAAAATAAAGACCGCAGTCTGCATCACGATGTCAACGAAGTTAAAAAGTTCTTCTGAAGCGTTGTTTCTTATGCGCAAGTAAAATAATTTAAACCACTCTGCATACTGTAATGTCATTTGGCATGTTCTCCGGCCCACGCAGGATGTGCAGTATGCAGATATCGACTACCTGGAGCGACAGCTGGACTTTAAACTGGACAAAGACTTTGCCAATCTCCCTCATCTGGTGGATACGATGAGGGCGGAGGGAATGCGCTTCATCTTCATCCTGGTACTCTGCCGCTTTATGTGATGGGATTGGTGATAGGATAGGAAGCAATTGAAAGATCAGTGATGGGGTAGGAAGCAATTGAAAGATCAGTGATGGGATAGGAAGCGGTGGGAGAATTGGTGATGGGATAGGAAGCAGTGGGAGGAGCAGTGATGGGATTGGAAGCAATTGAAAGATCAGTGATGGGATAGGAAGCAGTGGGAAGAGTAGTGATGGGATAGGAAGCAGTGGGAGGAGCAGTGATGGGATAGGATTAAGTGTAAGACACTGGATGGACAAACTTGCGTGTGTCCCATGTTGATGATGTCCCCCTGGAGAACGCTCGGCAGATTTAGGACGTGTTCCATTCCCCCTCCATTAATGTCCCCTGCGCTTCGGGACGAGGCGGTGAAGGCCGCACCCCCCCGCAGAACCCCGCTCGTTCAGATTGCTTTTTATTTGGTTTTTAACGAGCGCGCGTGCTAAGAGAAACACCGCGTCCCTCAGGTACGAACGTCCACGGCTCATCAGAACCCCAACACCACACCGGGAGGTCAGCGTGCGGTCAGCGTGCGGTCAGCCTGAGGTCAGCATGAGGTCAGCGTGAGGTTGGCGTGAGGTCAGCGTGAGGTCAGCGTGAGGTCAGTGAAGCAGTGGCAGTCACAGTGATGGGATAGGAATCAGTGGGAGGATCAGTGATGGGATAGGAATCAGTGGGAGTAGCAGTGATAGGATAGGAAGCAATTGGAGTAGCAGTGATGGGATAGGAAGCAATTGGAGTAGCAGTGATGGGATAGGAGACAGTGGCAGTCAGAGTGATGGGATAGGAATCAGTGGGAGTAGCAGTGATGGGATAGGAAGCAATTTGAGTAGCAGTGATGGGATAGGAATCAGTGGGAGTAGCAGTGATGGGATAGGAATCAGTGGGAGTAGCATTGATGGGATAGGAGACAGTGGCAGTCAGAGTGATGGGATAGGAATCAGTAGGAGTAGCAGTGATGGGATAGGAATCAGTGGGAGGAGTAGTGATGGGATAGGAAGCAATTTGAGTAGCAGTGATGGGATAGGAGACATTGGCAGTCAGAGTGATGGGATAGGAGACAGTGTGTTGTTGACGTCCTCTCTGGGTTCGGTCTGTGGACTCAGGATGTCCTTTATGATGTCCCTCAGGATCCGGCGATCTCCGGTAACGAGACGGAGCCATACCCGGCGTTCCGGCGCGGCGTGGAGGACGGCGTCTTCATCCGCTGGACGGAGGACCTCGGCGGCGAGATCGTCTGGGGCAAAGTGAGTTGGACAGGGAGCCCAGATCCAGGGCTCTGATTGGACGCTGAGCTCTCTGTGTCTCCCGCAGGTCTGGCCCGACCTCCCCAACGTCACCGTGGACAACTCTCTGGACTGGGACACGCAGGTGGAGGTAGGACGTCCCGCCGGGTCGATCAGAGGACAGTACGGAGACAGAGCCTCATCACTCACACAATGAGGACTAATTCTGAAGGAGACAATGACCACGAGCCAATCAGAGAACAGAGGACATGATGAGGACGCATCAACCCGCTGCATCTCTAATCAAGTCTGCGTGTGTGTGTGTGTGTGTGCATGTGTGTGTGTGTATGTGTGGGGGGGGGGGGGGGGGGGGGGGGGGGGGGGGGGGGGGGGGGGGGGGGGGGGGGGGGGGGGGGGGGGGGGGGGGGGGGGGGGGGGGGGGGGGGGGGGGGGTGTGTGTGCATGTGTGTGTGTGTATGTGTATGTTTGTGTGCATGTGTGTGTGTGTGTGTATGTATGTTTGCATGTATGTTTGTGTGTATGTGTGTGTGTGTGTGTGTGTGTGTGCGTCTGTGCTCATGTATGTGTGTGTGTGTGCGTCTGTGTGTGTGTATCTGTCTGTGTGTGTGTGAGTGTGTGTGTGTGTGTCGTATCCTCAGAGATTCCGAGCTTTCACGGCGTTCCCGGACTTTTTCCGTAACAGCACCGCCGTGTGGTGGAAGCGTGAGATCAGCGATTTCTACAAACACACCAAGTTCGATGGCCTGTGGATCGTAAGTAAAAAGTGGGCGGAGCTTCTCAGAGATCTCACCGACCAATCAGAACTTTAGCACAGTATTGGCATTCAGATATCAAATTTAGGAAACGCATACAGTATTCACGTCTTCAGGGTCCAGTGTGCTGTGCTTTACACCACGCCATCAGAATTATGGTAATGAGCTCGGTATATGATGACTCAGTGCAGGGATAGTACTCAGTGCAGGGATAGTACTCAGTGCAGGGATAGTACCCAGACTGCGTATTTTTGTGTGTTTTTTTATACAGGATATGAATGAACCTGCGAGTTTCGTCCATGGCACCGTTGGCGAGAAATGTGAGGGGCCCCGGATATATGACTTCCCACCGTACATGCCCCGTAAGAACCTTCATCCTCCACTAGGGGCGCGGTGTGGGGTGTGTGTGGGGGAGAGTGTTCCCTATGCGCATCCAGGGGAGAACGTTTCGGGCGCTGGGCAGACACACCCAGGACAGGGCGCCGAGCTATCACTGGGCACAGATTCACAATATATAGAGGCAATTTAAAGCATTTACTTCACCTTGAATCCATGTTTGTGGACTGTGGGGAGGAGTCATGAAGAAACCTAGAGGAAACCCACGTGGACACGGGGGGAGAACATGCAAACTCTACCCAGATCAGGATTCGAAACCTGGATCCCCCCAATGCTGAGGGGAGAACATGCAAAAGCCCTACGCCACCCTGCCGCCCTCAACCTGAATTCACACTAATTAAATCAATTAAATCTAATTAATCTATTTTGAAAAGCATTTTGCCTTAAAGGTATAAAAATCTCATCGCTGGGCACACACACACTATATAGGGGCAATTTGAAGCAGCCTATTCACCTTTAATTTGTACTTTTATATGAATTTCTGTCAGAGAAAGCCCACGTGGGGACACTCAGTCACACACACACATACACACTCTATATGGGGCAATTTAGAGCAATCAATTTACCTTGAAGCCATGTATTTAGACTGTGGAAGGAAACCAGAGGAAAACGGAGGAGTGGAGAACATGCTAAAGCACTACGCCACCGTGCCGCCCTCAACCTGAATTCAAACTAATTAAATCAATTAAATCGAATTAATCTATTTTTAAGAAGCCTTTTGCCTTAAAGGTATAAATATCTGATCGCTGGGCACACACACACACACACACACACTATATAGGGGCAATTTGAAGCAGCCTATTCACCTTTAATTCATACCTTTATATGAATTTCTGTGAGAGAAAGCCCACGTGGGTACACTCAGTCACACACACACACACACACACACACACACACACACACTATGACTGGGGAGGGGAGGGGTCGGGCGGGACGAGGACGTGCCTCGCCGCCTGGTGGAGGTTGTGATGTCATGGAGGTTGTGATGTCATGGAGGTTGTGATGTCATCCTCTCTGTGGTTGATCTGCAGCTCTGGAGTCGAAGCACCGCGGTCTGAACCACAAGACGCTGTGTATGAACAGTCCGCAGTTCCTGGCCGACGGGACGCCGGTCAAGCATTACGACGTCCACAACCTGTACGGCTGGTCGCAGACCAAACCCACCTACGAGTGAGTGACCCGCACGCAGAACCCCGAACCCGGAGCCGGACTCTGTGGTTCCCCTGTTGTCCTCTGTCGTCCTCTTGCGGGTGTGAGAGCGTTCTGGACGTCTGTGTGCAGCGCGCTGCTG
>JAFMOD010000901.1:121638-141638 GCA_019802435.1 Corydoras maculifer | reverse complement strand
CCCAAAACTATCCTAACCCCTAACCTAACCCCAACTTAACCCTAACATGCCACCCATCGTCTGTCCCTAACCCAACCCAAACCCCTAACCAAACCCAAACCCCTAACCAAACCCTAATCTGCCACTCCTAACCCAATCCTAACCAAACCCCTAACTTAACCCTGACCCCAAAACTAACCTAACCCCTAACCAAACCCTGAACCCTTAACTGACCCTAACCTCTAACCTAACCCCCCAACCAAACCCTAACATGCCACCCATCATCTGTTTCTAAACAAACCCTAACCCGCCACTCCAAGCATCGTTTGTCCCCAACCTAAACCTAACGTAATCCTAACCCAACCCTAACTTAACCCTGACCCCTTAACTAACTTAACCCCTAACCTAACCCCAACCTAACATGCCACCCATCATCTCTCCCTTAACCAACCCTAACCTAAACCTAACCTGCCAATCCAAGCATCATCTGTCCCTAACCCTAAACTAACCTAACCCAAACCTAACCCTAACCCTGGCCCCCTCCTCACAAACCAGCACCTAATCCCTAATCCAGTCATGTGTTTTAAATCCTTTAATCCGGGGTTCTTAAACTTCTCCACCGTAGTGTTCCACCCCCCCCCCCCCCCCGGCTCTCCGTTCCAATCCGGACGAAAGTTTAAAAGTCGTCATTCCGATGCAGATTACACTGTTTTAATTAAAACGGCGGCCGTTAGTGTAAATGAAATGACCTCATCATCGTCTGGAACGGCTTTCGGCTGACACGGGGGGGGGAGTGATGTCAGAGCCCCGTGTCCCGCCCCGTCGTGGGGCATTTGCCACGACATTCGTTTTTTAAAGTGACCTTTGTGAGGGCGAAAATCCAATAAACCCCAGGTGTGAGGGATCGATGCGGCGCGGCGGCGGCGTTTCCTCATCGCCCCCATCGCCCCGCGCCGGACTAATGCACTTTTTCAAGGTGATCCCGCCGCGACGCCTCCATTTCAATCTCTCGATAACGACGTAGAAACGGGCGGCCGGCGGAAGGGGGGGGGGGGGGGGGGGGGGGGGGGGGGGGGGGGGGGGGGGGGGGGGGGGGGGGGGGGGGGGGGGGGGGGGGGGGGGGGGGGGGGGGGGGGGGGGGGGACACACACACACACACACACACACACACATATACATACTTACACACACACACAGCCTCAATAACAGAGTGTCCTCTCAGTTTTTTTGTAATTAACCCTGAGCGTCTCATTTACTCTAATGCAACTAACAGCAGGAGGTCGTTTGCGCTCCTAATTAAAATTCATGCGATGATGAAACAAAACCAGGGACCAATCAGTGAGCCCCGCATAATGAACAGTGTTAAAATGTTAAGCAGGGCGGCACGTTGGTGCGGGGCTTCGGATCCCCGTTCTCTCCGGCATGGGTTCTCCAGGTTCACCCCACAGTCCGAAGACATGGATTCAAGGTGAATGGGCGGCTCTAAATTGCCCCATATAGAGTGTGTCTGTGTCAGTGAGTGTGTGCCCAGCATAAGATTGCCCCCCTGTCCTGTGTGTATCTGCCCAGCGCCTGATGTTTAGAAGGCGACGCTGCCCGTTTGTCTCCCGCTGTTGGGGGTGGAAACGAGGCAGCCCCTGGCCTGCGGGTGGCCCTCCATCACATTCGGCTCGGCGCTAATGGAGTCCATGTTCATCCAGGGGGGAACGTTTCGGGCGCTGGGCAGATACACCCAGGACAGGGGGGCAATCTATTGCTGGGTACAAACTCACTCACTCCCACACATAGTATGTAGGAGCAATTAAGAGCATCTAATTCACCTTGAATCCATGTTTTTGTTTTTGGTGTTCTGTACAGAGAGAGAGAGAGAGAGCGAGGGTAATGGGTTCTGTTCTGTTTACTTTGCTAAGGACCTTAAAAAGTTTGGTCAGCAGGTGAGAACCCAGAGAATCTGTTCCGCTTTAAAGAACGAACGCGCCCAACACGCGAAGAGTGCCGTTAAATCTGCAACAAATTACGCGTTCACACGTTCAGGACGCCACGCTGCGCCGCGGCGCCGGAGACGGCTCGCCAACATGGAGGAGGAGGAGGAGGAAGGTCGTGCAACACCAACCAACTAACGATGTGCGCATTAACGAGGGTTTAAATGCCTCTGTTTGGCCCACTGTACACACACACACACACACACACACACACACACACATACACTGAGTGAAGTGAGCGCACCTGCCTGCCCTGTACATGGTGCCCTATGGGGCAATTGGGTGACCTTCTCAATGGCACTTCAGCTGCAGCCCTTGTTGTGAATGGGAATCGAACCGGGGACCTTCAGATTCTCTAACCACATGCCCACAATCACTCACCTCGGCAGGGGTCAGTTAGGTGGTCGACTCAAAGTCTGCGTTTGCGCCCTTCCCTAACGTTTTTAAGACAATAAAATAATGACAAATAAATATTAACCTGCAGTCATTAAAACTTACATTCATTAATTATATAATTATCTTCCGCTTTATCCTTTACCGGGGTCACTGGGGGCGGGGGGGAAGGGGGGGGGGTTGGGGTTCCCAATGCCCAATCCCATGCCCATCCAGGGTAAAACGTTTCAGGTGCTCACATTCGCATACACACATGCACACAATATGGGGCAATTTAGACCACCCAATTCACCTTAAATATATGTTTTTGGGACTGAGGATGGAAAACCCACTCGGACATGGGGAGAACATGCAAACTCCGGGTTTACGCCCACAGTCCAAAAACACCGATTCAAGGTGAAGTGAATGCTGTAAATTGCCCCATATAGTGTGTGTGTCGGTGTGAGTGAGTTTGGATCGATGGATTGGCGCCGTGTCCTGTCCTTGCCCAGCGCCCGAAACGTCCCCCCCCCCCACACACACAACTGCAATGGAGGATTAAGTGGAAATGAATGAATGAAAGAGTGAATGTCCATGTTGGAATCACGCCCCCGTGTGGTTGACGCCCCGCAGAGGCAGGACCCGGTGGCGTGGGATGAGGCGTTTGCGAATGCGTCCCGCGACGTCCTGAATGTCCGCTACACCCTCCTGCCCTACCTCTACACCCTCATGTACGAGGCTCACACGCAGGGCAGCACCGTGGTCCGACCCATGCTGCACGAGTGAGTACATCACCTCCCCATTCATACGAAAAGCACATTTATAAAGCTTCATAAAGCATTCATAACACTTTGCCAATGTTCATAGGTTTACATAAGTCTCAGTCTTTTGTTTGTAACACAAAATGACATAATGTATTATAAATAATACATAATATTTCAACTGTTCATTATCTCGTTATAGAGAGCAGTGACATAATGCCTTATAACGCTCTTCCTGAAAACGACTTTATATTTTGATGACTTGTTTATAACAGCTTATAAGCTCTCTTTGCAGGCATAAAGTTAAGACTTGTCATTAACGACCTCATGGCATACTGGCATACATACACGGCATACTGCATAGTACTACATAATGACTTATGAGCACTTATAAACACTCGTTACAGACTGAAGTCAAGCGTCTTGTAATCAGCGTGTTTTAAGTAAGAATGTCTGAACATCCAAAGAACCAAACATTCAAATACGTCCATGTTATAATGCATTATGACACTTTGTGTTATTATGTCTAATGTCACATTGTTATAAATGCTAATGAGTGTACATGACAAAGGTTATAAAGCTTTGTGTCATATTGTCATAATAGTTTATGACTGTGATTACGAACGTCTACGTACTTGAGAAATGTTATAAAGCATTATGTCACTTTGTGTTATACGGCCTTATGTCATATTGTTCTAACAGGTTATGACTCTGATTATGAACATCTGTGTACATGACAAACGTTATAAAGCCTTATGCATACCTTATGAAGCTTTATAAATGCAGCTATAATGCATTATGAACACCAGGATTCATAGAAAGTGTTACCCTAAATTATTTTAAATATAAAAACTTTATAAATTTGTCTTTATTTGTTTCTGAAACGCAGATTTACAAACGACAGCGAGACGTGGGACATTTCCAAACAGTTCATGTGGGGTCCAGCACTGCTCATCAGTCCGGCTTTGGACGAGGTCTCACACACACACACACACACACACACACACACACACACACACACACACACACACACACACACACACACACACACACACACACACAATACACAACCCTTAAACCACTGTTATTATTGAGAGATATTATATTATTATCATTATTATTATTATTATTATTATTATTATTATTATTATTATTATTATTATTATTATTATTATTATATTATTTAGAGTTATTATTATTATTATTATTATTATTATTATTAAGAGTTATTATTATTATTATTATTATTATTATTATTAAGAGTTATTATTATTATTATTATTATTATTATTATTATTATTGTTATTATTTAGAGTTATTATTATTATTATTATTATTATTTTTATTATTATTTAGAGTTATTATTATTATTATTATTATTATTATTATTATTATCATTATTATTATTATTATTATATTATTTAGAGTTATTATTATTATTATTATTATTATTATTATTATTATTATTAAGAGTTATTATTATTATTATTATTATTATTATTATTTAGAGTTATTATTATTATTATTATTATTATTATTTTGCGTTATTATTATTATTATTATTATTATTATTATTATTGTTGAGAGTATGTACAGTATGATTATTAATGAATGAGACACACCGACAGAACTGACCGTTTTGTTATTTATTAATTTATTAATTTTTTATTAATTAATAAATTGGTGTGGTGAGAACGTGGCGTTCTGATTTCGACATTTCGTCTCTTTCTCTCTTCAGGGTGTGACTGAGGTTATGGGTTACGTCCCCGAGGCTCGCTGGTACGATTATCACACGGTACGTTGCCCCGCGCCGCGCCAACCCAGAGCTCCGAATAACACTAATTATAATTAATCATTAATATTAACCTCTATATATAACCCCAAACCTCAGGTTCAATATGTGTGGACGCGCCGGACCCATGTGACACAGAACACATCCATCCATCCATTATCTCCCGCTTTATCCTATATTAGGGTCGCGGGGGGAAGGGGGGGGGGGCGGCGCTTCGGGCGCTGGGCAGATACACCCAGGACAGGACACCAATCTATCACTGGACACACACTCTATATGGGGCAATTTGGAGAACTCAATCGACTTGATCCATGTTTTTGGACTGTGGGAGTAAACCGGAGAACCCGGAGGAAACCCACGCGGACAGGCGGAGAACATGGAAACTCCACCCAAATGGGGATTCGAACCGGAAATCCCTAGAGCTGAGAGGAGAACATGCTAAACCACTAAGCCACCGTGCCGCCCTTGACTTTATCATGTATTTATTTTATTGTTCGGCGGTTTCATAGCATCGTGTTCCGCAGGCGGAGGACATCGGCGTGAGACGCCGGTTCGTCCGGATGCCAACGCCGCTGACCCACATCAACCTGCACGTGAGGGGGGGGCACATCCTACCCTGTCAGAAACCAGAGCTGAACACCTTCCTCAGGTACGGTCAACCAAACGCAACCGAAACCCGAATGTGAGACTGTTGGTTGTTTAAATGGCAACGCTGCGTGCGCATATCACCCCCCCCCCCCCCCGCGGTGTTCACTGGTGTGTGTGTCCTCTCACTCGTGCAGTCGTCAGAATCCTCTGGATCTGATCGTCGCGCTGGACGATGGTGGAATGGCGGCGGGCTCCCTGTTCTGGGACGACGGGGAAGGAATTGGTGAGTTCCACTTCTCAGTTCCAATTCATGCACAGGATGGAACGTTGTAGTTCTCCGGTTCCACTCTGTAGTCCATCTGTTAGTGTCTAAAGGACATACTGTGTCCTCTGTCCTCTAATTTACATTTAGTCACTCTAATGCCCCAGGACCCCAATAGTACCACCATAGAGCAGGGGTTATTGGGTGGGGGCGTTAGTCCTATCCCGGCCGTGTGACACACAACACAGATGGACTACAGTCTGGAACTGGAGAACTACAAAGTCCATCTGTATGGTATGGGGAGGACATGGAGGATGGAGCCAGAAGGGGGTGTGGCCTAGCTTTTTAAAAACAGAGAACACAGATGGACTACAGACTGGAACTGGAGAACTACAAATTCCAAATTGGAGGACATGGAGGACGGAGCCGGAAGGGGGCGTGGCCTAATGTACATACCTGCCTCTATTATTTATTCTCACTGTGTGTCTTTTAATATAAACCTGCAGATACGGTGACCAACCAAAAACTCTGGATGACCTTCAGTGCATCTAAGGTACAACACACACACACACACACACACACACACACACACAGACACACACACACACACACACACACACACATACACACACACACAGGTAGGTATCTGTCCTCATGATTTTGTTGCTGTCCTGCTTGCACTTTGAATTTTTAATGTTTTGTGTGTGTGTGTGTGTGTGTGTGTGTGTGTGTGTGTGTGTGTGTGTGTGTGTGTGTGTGTGTGTGTGTGTGTGTGTGTTCAGAACACTCTGACGAACCGTGTGATAAGTAACACTCTGGGTCCAAAGGATCGTCTCAACCTGGGAGTGGTGAAGGTCTGGGGTGCAGGAAGTGTCCTCGTGAGGACGGTCGTCATGGTAACGGGGGGAGGAATGTCTTCGTTAGAGTTCAGCCATGATGTCATCACACAGGTGAGACGCACTGAGGAACTGTGACATCATCATGTTTACCATCCATCACATTAATATTAATATCTATGGGCTGGAGCCTATCCCGGGGACCCTACAAACAGGACTCTACACACACACACACACACTCACATACACATACACACACATATACACACATATACACATATATACACACACACACACATACACACATATATGCACACACACACTCTCACATATACACACACACACTCACACACATATACACACACACACTCACATACACACACATACACAAATACACACATGCAGATACACACACACTCACACACATATACATGCACACATGCACACAAAAACAAACACACACACACCACACACAGACACACACATACACACAAGCGCACACACCCACACATATGCATACACACACATACAAACACACACACACACACACCCACACACATGTTGTGTGAGTGTGCTTTCAGATCTGAGGTGTTTGAACTTTATGAACATTGTAACGAATCTAAATGAATTGTAACGTTAACGACGTCACGTCTCCATCTCTCTGTTTCAGGAACTCGTTATTCAGGCAACAAATGAAGTCCATCCTGTCTCTGAGACGTTCTCCATCAGCTGGAGCACAGAACCCTGAGAACCGGACAGAACCGGACACACGTGACGGAGTGACCGCACCGGACCACCACCCAACTCAGAGAACATTCTGAGAACTCTTAATTCATCCTCAAATCAACCGCGTGAAGCTCCACCCCTTCACCATCTTTAGATTACAACACGTGAAATCTGAACCAGTTTAATAAATTTAGTTCCTAATTTACACTCTTGTCGTTCTTGCGTTTTCCCCGGGAAGGAGGGGGGGGGGTTCCCCATGCCCATCCAGGGGAGAACGTTTCAGGCACTGGGCAGATAGGCCCAGGACATGGCACCAATCTATCGGTGGGCACACACTCACCCACACATACACACTCTATATGGGGCAATTTGGAGAACTCAATTGACCTTGATCCATGTTTTTGGACTGTGGGAGGAAAGCGGAGAACCCGGAGGAAACCCACACAATTACGGGGAGAACATGGAAACTCCACCCAGATGGGGATTCGAACCGGGAATCCCTAGTACTGAGAGGAGAACATGCTAAACCACTAAGCCGCCGTGCCGCCCATATAATATAATTATATATATATATTTAAATGTAGACACCTCAGCTGTACAGTGGTATTAAGGTTTGGCATGTTCTCTCAGCACTGGGCATCTGGAATCCCGATCTGGGTGGAGTTTGCATGTTCTCCGCGTGTCAATGTGGATTTCCTCCAGTTTTTCCAGTTTCCTCCCCGTCATGAATTAAAGGTAAATTGGCTGCTCTAAATTGCCCTTATATAATGTGTGTCTGTGTGTGTGTGTGTGTGTGTGTGTGTGTGTAAGTGTGTCCAGCAATCAATAGGCCCCCTGTCCACAGCACCCGAAATTTATTCCCCAGGATAACTTTAGGAGAGGGTGGCATAGTGTTTGGCATGTTCTCCTCTCAGCATTAGGGATGCAGGTTTGAATCCCGATCTGGGTGGAGTTGGCATGTCCTCCCCGTGTCCTCCGTGTGGATATCCTTCAGCTTCTCCGACTTCCTCCCACAGTCCAAAAACATGGATTCAAGGTAAATTACATGCTCTAAATTGCCCCCATATAGTGTGTCTGTGTGTGTGTGTGTGTGTGTGTGTGTTTCCAGGATTAGAATGTTCTGAGTATGAGGAGAACGCGACCCCAGAAGATGAGATCGACGGTTCGTGAGCACCCCCCCCCCCAAAGTATCACTATGACGACGGTATTTTCATTACATAACCTCGTTATTTTTATTATTTATTAATCCAATTAATGTAATTATTGAACCCACTGTCCGTACGACTGGTTATCAGATGCAAAGTCGTTATTTCTTTATTTTTAATTGTGCTTTTAAACAACGGCTCGGCGTCACGACGTGCTATTTCAAAGTGACACCCGCTATTAAAAATTGGATTTATTATTATCCGCTTGGTTGCTTTCCGATGGCTGAGCGACTTTCCGGCGTGAGGTGGCGTTGTAAACGCGTTCACGCGTGTTAATAAACTTTAATGGGCTTCAGAACCTGCACGCTTTTTGTCTGATTAACAACAGATGCCTTCAGAGCTGCTATGACCTCGTTGCTTTATTTGGTCGTAATTAATGGAACAGCCTCGTTAGGCGGCAGATTTGTGTTGCTGGAACCTCATTCGGACTTTAGTCGCCCTGTTGTATCTTAAGGCGACTTTTCAACTGCACACTGTGCCTTTAAGAACCAGGTGGCGCTCTGATGGTTTGGCGGGTTGCTATTTAAACGATGCAGCTACCTGGACTGTGAATGGAGACCCCACAGTACGGTGTGTGTTCTATGGATCTGCGTTCTCGCCTTCAGAACGTCAGCAGATAGAGGGCGCCGTCTGAGCTTCCACGTCTGTGCTGGGTTTATAGAGATACGCCGGAAATGTAGAGAACACGCCTCATTTAGAGAGGCAGATATTCACACGCAGCGTTGCCATTTCCACCACGCAGGAGGAAGGTAGGTGGGGCTATCGACTGTGGGCGGGGTTTAAGATGGTAAAGAAATTTGTATTGACTCTTTGTTTACAACCTAATGGAGTTTTGTCTTGCCACTGTCGCTTTAGTTTCTGTGAAGTTACCTTGTTAAAGGCGCTATTTAAATAAATTAGCTGAACTGTGCACACGACCTAACCCGCTCACGCGACGCCAAAAACAACAATGTGATTCTCTCTACACGTTGAAAACGCTGCTCTCGCCCACGATTCATTTCTTAATTGTAAAAAGCTCGTGAGGTCGGTTCTCGCCACCTGTAGAGACGCAGATATTCACACGCAGCGTTGCCATTTCAACCACGCAGGAGGAAGGCGGGCGGGGCAATCGAGTTCGGGTTAACAAGACAAGAACACGTCAACATAATTGTTGTATTTATTGCTCCGTGGTTCTGTGATCCTGAGCAAGCGTAAGCGTCGGACGGCAAAGTGCACCGATTCGTTAAGTAGGAAACTAATTAAATGATAGATGAACATAAAGAGGTTCAGAACGTGTTCTAATCCCATCAATGTTTTTTTTGTCAAAAAATTTGCAACGAAACCCATAAAGGTCACGACGTTGTTAGAACCCGTGTGTGTGTGTGTGTGTGTGTGTGTGTGTGTGTGTGTGTGTGTGTGTGTTCTCTAATTGAACAGTTTCCTTTAGAACCGAAGCGTAAATGATTCTAAGCGGTCGGGTGTCGGCCTCCTTGGGGCGGATGCATCCCTACGTTAATCGTCATTAGCGACCACCCAGGGCACCTGGAGCCCGCCCAGGCGCGACACCCTCCACCCCCCACACACACCTCACACCGATTGACAATTAGAGCGGAAATCAATCTGCGATGGCGAGTCGATATGATGGTGTGTATTGCGGGGTGAATAACTGACGGCGGGATCGTTAGGACTGAAGACTAACGGCGCGTAAAGTCGGCCTGGCACGAGAAAAAAAAAAAAAAACGCCGCTCGTCGTCGATAATTAGGGGAAATTATTGTCATCGACTCATTGGAGAACCGAACTCACGAGGTTTTCACAATTAAGAAATGAATCGTGGGCGAGAGCAGCGTTTTCAACGTGTAGAGAGAATCACATTGTTTTTTTTGGCGTCGCGTGAGCGGGTTAGGTCGCGTGCACAGTTCAGCTCATTTATTTAAATAGCGCTTTTAACAAGTCGCGAGGTAGCTTCACACAAACTGAGGCGACAGTGGCAAGACAAAACTCCATTAGGTTGTGAACGCAGAGTCAATACAAATTTCTTTACCATCTTAAGCCCCGCCCACATTCCATTGTCCCACCTTCCTCCAGCGTGGTGGAAATGGCAACGCTGCGTGTGAATATAAACCCAGCGCCGACGGAACACACTCCAGACCTGGACACTCAGACGTGTCCGACGCCACGGAACGCAGAGAACAACGGAACGCTATTAAGAAACTTAATAAATTAAATAGCAACCCACCAAACCGTCAGAGCGCCACCTGTCTCTTAAAGGGAACGGCGAGGGCCACGCTAATTGGTTTATTGTATGTTACGACATATCTTCAAGAAACAACAGATTTTGTTCAATTAATTAAGGACGGGATAACGATCAGGTTTAATAATTCTACTGTGTAGCTGGTTCCTCCTGAACTCCTGACTGCGTTGTTCTCATTCATAAGTCGCTTTAAATAAAAACATCGGCTAGACGACTGAATGTAAATATGTAGTGAAGGTATGAGGGAGCAGATCCTGGGGTTCTTCTGCAGTCTTATACCGAATGCAGGCGGCTGCAGGAAGTCGATGGAGAGATATGATTGGTGGAGTCCCATGAGATATCGGCCAATCAGAGAACCTGATGAAACAAACTGGAAAACCAGTGTTTAATAAAAAAAATTCACGTCGCGAGTGCGGCGACACGAACACCCGGCTGCCGCCGGAACCTTTGTTTTGCCGTCGCTTCGATTCACAAAGTCGCCGCTTTGATTGGTTTGGAAATCAGATTAACCCGCCGTCATAGCGACGCCGGCGCCGCTGATGCCCGCGCCGCTGATGCCAGCTCATGGAAACCGAATAAAACGAGCGGCGAACCGGCTCTGAGCGCGATTAAAAGCGCGTATTTGCATAAAATCACAATTTTAAATCAGAGGCAGACGCTGAAATTGGCCCGGAGGTGAAAGCATGTAATTTCGCTCTCCTGTTTTTTTCCCCACTGCCCATTTTGGGTTTTATTTTTAGCGCTAAAATCAACCGCCGGCGGACGCGGAGTTCGGCCTGAACGGCGTGCGATAAGCAGACATCGATACCTGAACTTATCCAGACGCTATTAAAACCAGACGTTGAACTATTATTATAAAAAACCCGTGAACATGAAACTCAGAAACATTCATTCATTCATTATCTCCCGCTTATCCTCTATTAGGGTCGCGGTGGGGTTCCCCATGCCCATCCAGGGGAGAACGTCTCGGGCGCTGGGCAGATAGACCCAGGACAGGGCGCCAATCCATCGCTGGGCACACACTCACTCACACAGACACACTCTATATGGGGCAATTTTGAGAACTCAATTAACTTGATCCATGTTTTTGGACTGTGGGAGGAAACCGGAGAATCCGGAGGAAACCCACGCAGACACGGGGAGAACATGGAAACTCCACCCAGATGGGGATTCAAACCGGGAATCCCTAGCGCTGAGAGGCGAACATGCTAAACCACTAAGCCACCGTGCCGCCTCAGAAACATTGTTACTTAATTAATTACGTTGGATTGCCTAATTATTAAAGACACTTTGTATTTTGGGAAATTTGTAGCCTGTCTGACACCCGGCAATAAAATTTATCTTCTTATACGTGTAACAATTTATTTCACGTTTGTTGTTCGGTGAGTCAACGTAACAATTAGGGGGCGGTCTTTAGCGAACTTTGGTATCGTAACGATGGAAAAAGTACGTCTTGTGTACGAACTCTCTTAATTCTAACATGAATGATCCCATACAAGGGACTAGGGTGTGTGTGTGTGTGGGGGGGGGGGGTTCTCCATGTCCATCCAGGGGAGAACGTTTCGGTCGCTGGGCAGATACACCCAGGACAGGACGCCAATCCATCACCGGCCTCACACTCACTCACTCACACACACAGTATATGGGGCAATTTAGCGCAGCCAAGTCACCTTGAATCCATGTTTTTGAGCTGTGGGAGGACATGGAAACTGCACCCGAAACCTGGACGTGTGGACCACTACCCCACCGTTCCTCCCACGGTTAAAAAAAACATGGTTTCAAGGTAAATTGGATGCTCTAAATTGCCCCATATAGTGTGTATATGTGTTTGTGTGAGTGTACCCTTAACTTTTGAAAATTTTCTATACAAGGGACAAGGGTCTTGGGGAAGGCCCATCCAGGGGAGAACGTTTCGGGTGCTGGGCAGACACACCCAGGACAGGGTGCCGATCTATCATCAGACACACACTCAATATATGGGGCAATTTAGCGCAGCCAATTCACCTTGAATCCATGTTTTTAGACTGGGGGTGGACACGGGGCAAAGATGGAAACCCCACCCAGAACCCGGATGTGCGGACCACTACGCCAACCGGATGCTCCGAATTGCCCCATATAATGTGTATATGTGTTTTGTATGGGTAAGTGTGTACCCGGCGATAGATCGGCGTCCTGTCCTGGGTGTATCCCCCCAGCGCCTGATACGTTCTCCCCTGGATGGGTGTGTGGAACCCCACCCCCCCCACCCCCCTCCACCCTAATAGAGCATAAAGCAGAAGATAATGAGATGACAGAGTGAATGAATCTCCTCATGGTTTCGTCTCTTATTGTTTCTCCGGGTGATTAAAGCTTCAGATTTATCGATCTGTTGTTCGGCGGCGCTGATACCTCGCGGCGGGGTCCGCGGATGAGCGTCAGATCGCGGGTTCGACTCCTTTATGAGGGAAATGGAAGCGGACAGGCTTAATCGGGCCTGCCGATGCACATTTAAAGATAAGCGGCGTGATGTGAGCTCGGGCTAATTCAAGTCGTATGTCAGCAGGCTTAAGCCTCAGCCGCATTAGTCCTGACACCCGATCGATGAGCGGGGGGGGGGGGGGGCGTAAATATGCTTTATTAGTCCTGAAGACTCCCGGAGACGCGGACACGCCGATGATGAGCTTCGTTCATTAAACCCGAACCTTTATGTGCCGTCTTTTGTTTTTACGGCGCGGTGGAGCCCGGCGGAGGGATCGAATCACCCGGATCGGGATTCAAACCTGGAATCCCTGAGAGGAGAACATGCTAAACACTAAGCCACTAAATGCTGAACTCATATCATTTAATTAGGTTTCATTATATATCATTATATTTCACTATCATGGAAACCAAGTGGACACGGGGAGGACATGCAAACTCCACCCAGATTGGATTCGGACCTGGACGTGGTGGTTAACTTGTTGGTGGACCTGGTGGTGGACCTGGTGGTGGATTTGGAGGTGGATGTGGTGGTAAACATGGTGGTGGATATGGTGGTGATCATGGTGGTGGATGATGTGGTGGACGTGGTGGTGAACATGGTGGTGAAATTTGTGGTGATGAAGGTAGTGGTGGACGTGGTGGTGGACTTTGTTGTGAACATGGTGGTGATGGATTTTGTGGTGGTGGATCTGGTGGTGGAGGTGAACATGGTGGTGAACATGGTGGTAAATGTTGTGGTGGTGGACGTGGTGGCAAATGTGGTGTCATATAAGGACCGTGGTCTTAATGCTAGTGGAGAACTGGGTTCTATCATGAAGATGGACGTGGTGGTGGACCTAGTGGTGTTCCTGGTGGTGGACGTGGTGTCATATAAGAACCGTGGTCTTAACGCTGGTGGAGAACTGGGTTCTATCTTGAAGATGGACGTGGTGGTGGTCGTGTTGGTGGTCGTGTTGGTGGACGTGATGTCATATAAGGACCATGGTCTTCACACTGGTGGAGAACCGGGTTCTATCGTGAAGGTGGACGTAGCGGTGGGAGACATTAACGAGCACGACAGCGGCGGTCGCGTTTCACGTCTTTCGTTTATAAAAAAGTTGGTCGGTAATTTCTTCGGAACATCAAACAACAACCTGATGGAAGACGCCGCCTCCGCGGAACCCACGCTGAGCGCAATCACATGTAATCACCACAACAAACGGACGCTCCACAATAACCAGATCAATCGTCCGCCGTTCGAATGGCGCGCTGAAAGGAAACTCCCCCGCTTCCAAACACCTCCATTCATTAGGGTTCCGCCGCATCGCCGTCCACGTCGCCGTCCACGTCACCGTCCACATCGCCGTCCACATCGCCGTCCATGTCTTTAAAGAAAATGATTTGCTTCTCTAATGGCGCTCTCATCGGTACGCCGCCGCCGTCCTGATTTAACTCGGAGTGATAATACGTCTGTCTATTTTGTCGACGCGGCCGAGCTGAGACGGAATCCGCGAGAGACGAATTATCCTTAATATAATAATATAATAAAAGCAGAAATCAACACTCTATGGCAACGACTTTTTGACCCAGACCCACGTTTACCTCAGAACATGTGCGCAATGCGCAAAAAAAAAAAAATTCTATAAAAAACTATGTAAATAAATCAATAAAATAAAATAAAAGGCAAACAAAACACATCGAGCAGAAATTTAAACGTAAAATTTGCCAAAATCTGCCGATATGCCGAGTAAATTTACCCTAGTTGACATTTCTTAAAATTAAAAAAATTCTAAAAACTATTATTGATCGTACTTGGAAATCGTTTTAAGTAAAAAAACAACAGGATTTGTAAAATTTTAACAATTTTCTGGCCTGTTATGGTTTAATTCTTAAGTCTTAACGAGGGTGCATTGACCAGATAGAGACACCGGGGGGAGCCCTTGTCCACATCAGCCACGTTCCGCGAGCACAGCTCAAAGAGTGTGAGCAGGAGGCAAGTGTGGAAGGCGGTTCTTAGCATCCACAGATGGAGGTTTGCGTCGTACGGCGTCGAACTGCTCAATTTTTCGGCGGGGTCGGCGTGTCTGCCCGCATTATGCTGCCAATATACCGAATTTACCCTAGTTGAGATTTCTTAAAATATATATATATATTTTAACTATATTATTTGTCGTACTTGGAAATCGTTGTAAGTTAAAAAACAGGATTTGTAAAATTTTTAACAATTTTCTGGCCCGTTATTGTTTAATTTCTGTCTTAACGAGGGTGCATTGACCAGATAGAGACTCCGGGGGGAGCCGAGGTCCACGTCAGCCACGCTCTCAGGGTCCACAGAAGGCGTGTCTGCCCGCGCTATGCTGCCGGCCGATAATAGAGTGGGCAAGAATCGCGGACGCATCTGAATCCAATGATCACGTCGAAGGCTACGATGCGACGACACTACGGCTATATTCATAGCTACCTGCTGATGTCACACGGTTCCTATCCCGCACCCCCACCGAGTCGAGCGCCTCCGCAGTATGAGCCCCGAATTCATAAGGTGGTGGTAGGACTCATACCTGCTGACCCCCCAGCCCCGAGGAGACACATTAAACCCTGAGGCATCGGCTCCGGGAGGGGAGCGAGGTTGTCCCGGTGATCCGGAGTGCACCATGGGAGGCAGCTCTGGGAGATTAAGGGCATGATCAAACCCTCAGGGGGACGTTAGAACTCACACAGGGAATTACCACGGGGACTCAAAGGCTCAGGGAGCTCAGGGCGCTCCTGCCCCGGGGGCGGGTTCTCATTTCAACAAATATACTGAAGGATCACGGAACGCATTAATCACCGGCGCGTTCGCGTTCTGAACCCAGAGGAAGGAACAGAACCCCAACCTTACAGAACCCGGATGACCGGGATATCATCCCGTTATCTTCTGCTTTATCCTATAGGGCCAGGGGTGGGGGGGGTTCTCCATGCCCATCATAAGGAGATACCATCCATTCCATCTCTGGACATGCTCACACACACTCTATATGGGGCAATTTAGAGCAGCCAATTCATCTTGAATTGGAAACCGGAGAACCTAAAGAACCACTGAGAGAACATGAAAGTGATACCCAGATTGGGATTGGAACCATGCCCATCCAGGGAAGAACGTTTCGGGTGCTGGGCAGATACACCCAGCACAGGGCACCAATCTATTTCTGGACATACACTCACTCACACACACTATATGGGGCAATTTAGAGCATTCGATTGACCTTGAATCCATGTCTTTGTATGGTGGGCGGAAACCGGGGAACCAGGTGGAAACCCACATGGTCACGGGGAGAACATGCCAACTTCAGCCAGATCGGGATTCGGACCCGGAATGCCCGGTGCTCTCCAGAGAGGAGAACATGCCAAACGCTACACCACTGTGTCGCTTTAGCAATAATCATTAATTAGAAACAATTAGAAAATAATTGGAAAAAAAAAACACGTGCATTATCACTTCAGGCCTCCGGGGGTGCTATAACCCATGTGAGTGCACAGGAAGAGGAAGTAGGTGAGGGTTTGTTGCATGCGCTCTCACCTGAGCTCACCTGTCGGCTTTATAAATAAATAAATACGTTTTTATAATTAAAGATGTCGTTAATTGGGACCTGGACCGTTCTACGTTTCAGCCACTGGATTGTTTATCCGACTTTAAGCTCCTGATGGATGTGAAGAACCACCAGCACCACCATCGTTACCCCAGTTACCCCTGTGATCCACCACGCAACATCCACACCAACAGGTGAGGGAGTTCCTTTGATGTTCAAACTCCTCCATCTTTAGATGTTTTGTGGATCATGGTCTGAGTTGGTTGTGTGTATGAGTTTGTGTAGAGTTGTGATTGGGTTTTTGGGCGGGGCGGGGCGGGGCGGGGCGGGGTGGTAGAGAGTGTTGTTGTACCTGGTTGGTGGTTTGGGTTTATTTGTTTTTCTGGTGGATGTGGGTTACTCCATGTAGGGGGCAGGTTAAGGAACCAGCCATGTGACCTGTAGGTCGCCGGTTCCATTCCTGGTGCCACCAAGTACCAAGATTAAACTGCCCCTGGGCAAAGCACCTAACCCCTCCACAGGGGCTCGTTACTCCACCTAAACCTTCTTAAGATGTGTACTCTCAAGTTTCAGCCAAAGTACAATGATCTGAAGGTTAACACCCATTTCTCTCAGACAGCCAATCACGGCCCTCCAATATGATCAGGTTCTCCAGAGTACCTCCACATAGCTCAAACGTTCATCCATTGCTCTCAGACGGCCAATCACAGCTCTCCTGTATGACCAGGCGTCTGTCCGCCCCTCTGTCTTTCATTTTTCATATTTAATTGTTGTGTTTTCATTTCTGCTGCATCAGCCTCATGCTCATCATCGGACTTTTTTCCACGTGTTCCATAAAAAAAAACCCAAAAAGAACCCAAAACCCCTCAAACCCCAAACCCCATGGTCTGCAGGTGCAGAGCAATAAGCTCCTGCTTGTTCCGCCTGCAGGCTGGACTCCTGTAATAAACTGCAGACAGGATGTTCTACTAAATTACGGCCTAAACTGCATTACACGCTGCAGGTTTTCATTTATTCCCCAGAATAAGCACCATCGGGGGGGTGGGGGGGGTGTAGGGGGTGAGGCCGGATTCGCTTTCCCGCCTCGCGTCTTTAAAACTAGTTTAATCTCACGCCGTTGATGGCAGCCCTCGTCTCGGCGTCAGCGGAGACGTCCACGGCGGTCAGCACTCCGTCGTCCGGTCCGGTCCGGTGCCAGAACTCGAGGACCCAATGAGATATCAACCATTTATGACATATTAATGAGATATCAACAATTTATGAGATATCAATGAGATATCAACGATTTATGAGATATCAACGATTTATGAGATATCAACGATTTATGAGATATCAACGATTTATGAGATATCAATGAGATATCAACCATTTATGAGATATCAATGAGATATCAACGATTTATGAGATATCAACGAGATATCAACGATTTATGAGATATCAATGAGATATCAACCATTTATGAGATATCAACGAGATATCAACGATTTATGAGATATCAATGAGATATCAACCATTTATGAGATATCAATGAGATATCAATGATTTATGAGATATCAATGAGATATCAATGATTTATGAGATATCAATGAGATATCAACGATTTATGAGATATCAATGAGATATCAACCATTTATGAGATATCAATGAGATATCAACCATTTATGAGATATCAATGAGATATCAATGATTTATGAGATATCAATGAGATATCAACCATTTATGAGATATTAATAAGATATCAATGATTTATGAGATATCAATAAGATATCAATGATTTATGAGATATCAATGAGATATCAACGATTTATGAGATATCAATGAGATATCAACCATTTATACCATGAGACAGCAAACCTTTTATTTATTGATTGATTTTAAACAATTGGTTCGATTCATAGATCCAATGATGGCGTAGCGGTTAACAACTTGGCCACCAAACATATGGATTTAAGGTGAATTGGTGACTCTAAATTGCACCTATATAGTGTAATGTATGAGAGTGGACGTTCGCCCAGCAATAGATTGGCGTCCAACGTTCTCCAACGCGACTCTAATATACCACATATTAGTTTAGTAAATTTAGTATGAAAGAGGGAGGCACAGTGGCATAGTGGTTGGCATGTTCTCCTCTCGGTGCCATAGATTCGCGGTTCGAATCCTAATCTGGGTGGAGTTTCCATGTTCTCGCGTCCTCATGGGTCTCCCCCGGGTTCTCCGGTTTCCTCCCACAGTCCAAAATCATGGATCAGTTGAATGCTCCAAATTGCCCCATATAGAGTGTGTTTGTGGTGTCTTGGATGTATCTGCCCAGCGCACGACACATTCTTCTCCGGATGGGCGTGAGAACCACACCCCCCCCATGTGACCCAAGTAGAGGATAAGGAGTAAGATAATGGATGGATGGTATTAATGAAAAACATAACTTTTGGAGTATGTGGGGTTAAACCACTCCGGCACGTGGAGGACATGCACAGGATAGTCCACCCCCTGTGTTTGCCCCAGCTGGGAATCAAACCCTGATCCATAGAGATGAAGCGCACCACCACGTCACCTCCTCTCAGCATGTGACCGCGTCTTAAATACCCGGCAACCTCCGCGGTTACCTCGGAGAGTCGGAAAATTACAGCCATCATCTTTCCGACTTCGGAAGCGGGAGGTTACTTTATCACGCGCACATATCTCAGTCCTAATAAAGTGTCATCTCGCTGTGTTTGGCCATCGCGTTTATGTCCGCCATAAAGTCCAAATGGGAGGCGCGACGGTGACAACCGTACGATGAGTCCTCATAAACACGGAGCCATTGTTTTGTGGATTTGTGGTTCTTTTATTTCATTTCTTTCTTTTTTCAGGGTTGTCTCCTTAGATATGTCAGATATTGCGCAATCTTATTTACAGAAGTAAACCGGTGTAGGGGGGGTGGGGCGTGGGGGGTTTTAAAATTTTTATTTTTTTATTTTACATATTTTTTTTTACGGACCGTTAAAGGGAAACGGGAACTGAGGACGGTAGTCTTTGGAATGTGAATGAGGAACCGGAGTCAACACACAGACAGGATAGGCCCTAATCAGACATTTTGCATTGGAATTTGGTCATTTCAGCGACTCACAAGTCTCCCAGCTTGGTTGCGGTCAGAGCATCAACCATACAGCACCCCCTGGAGCAATGAGGGTTAAGGGTCTTACTCAAGGAGCCACATTGGTAACTTCAGTGGACCTGGGATTTGAACCCTCAACCTTCAGACTAATAGTCCACCACCCTAAT
>JAFMOD010000901.1:86034-100453 GCA_019802435.1 Corydoras maculifer | reverse complement strand
GACCATTCAGAGCAATGAATACGTCAGCTAGTCAGCTTTTAAAGAGCTTTTTTTTTTTTTTTTTTTTTTTCGTTTCCATCTAATCAGCTAAAACTCACCCCGGAGGATTCCGATATAAACTGCAGGATCGTTAGAGCTGCTGCCGATAAACACACAGCTTCAGCCTGGATTTCAGGGAATTATGGTTGATATTTATAGTAGCTGAAGAAACACTGACGATAGTTTAGGATTCCGAAGCAAGTCGTTAAGACGTGACCTTATTATCGCGTCGAAACGTCCTGAACGAACTCTTAACTCTCTTAACTCTTCACCTCTGAGTTTTAACGTCTCGTAACCAATAATAAACCAATCAGCGTGTCCCTTTAAGAGCCTGGTGGCACTCTGACGGTTTGGCGGGTTGCTATTTTCACGGTGCAGCTACCTGGTTTGAGAACCCACAGGACAGTGTGGAACGGCGATTCTCAACTGGCGGGTTGCGGACAGCTTGTTAAAAATAAATTAATACATTTTAAAAAATGAGAAATTGAAGATAAATAACGCTCATCTGATTCTGTACTCGACTTTTATAAATAAAAAAAAAAAAGGGACAGAGACAGATACGTGCAGCATCCTCGTTGCCATGGTAACCGCCGTTCGTTACCCGGTTACGCTTCTCTAAAAATTAATGATGATGTTCGGAGGTCAGATGGCGAAGTTGGGACTTAATGACCATGAAAAAAATGTAAGTCCTGGATTATGAACAGTTAAGAACCTCTGCTGTAGACTAAACTGTACTATACTATACAATCTGTAGGTGGCAGTGTGTCTTAGCTAAAGTAAGCTCGAAACCCACAAAACGTCCTGTACGAACTCTCTTAATTCTTCATGGTTGTGTTTTAACATCTCGTAACGTACGATAAACCAATCAGCGTAACCCTCGCAGTTATCTTTACGATCCATGTGGCGCTCTGACGGTTTGGTAGGTTGCTATTTTCACGGTGCAGCTACCTGGACTCATTGAGGTTCTCCATGTTCCTGTGAATGGAGACCCCACAGTACGGTGTGTGTTCTATGGATCTGCGTTCTCAGTCAGATTTAATAGCGTTCCGTCGGTCTCGGCGTTCCGTGGCGTCGGACACGTGGCGGCGGCGATCCGTGTCGACGATCTGCCACCCAACTGGATAGAGGGCGCCGTGTGAGCGTCCACGTCTGGAGAGGGCGTGTTCCGTCGGCGCTGGGTTTATAGAGATACGCCAGAAATGTAGAAAACACGCCTCATTTAGAGACGCAGATATTCACACGCAGCGTTGCCATTTCAACCACGCAGGAGGAAAATAGGCGGGGCAATCGACTGTGGGCGGGGTTTAAGGTCATAATGAGCATCACGATCCATCTTCTACACCATACAGTTTGTGGGTTCTCTATTCACCACTCAAATAGCGACCCACCAAACCGTCAGAGCGCCACCTGGCTGTTTCTATTATATTCTTATCTTGGTCCTCCACTCGTCCCTCGTCCTTTCGCGGGACTCGTTGGTATCACGAACGTTCGGATTTCCTCAGCAGTGAAGTTTTATGGACTTAATAGCTTGTCTCATTAAAATGATAAATGTATCATAAAAAGGGTCGACGCTGGAAAAAGAAAAGCCCGTATTCCCCGACGTGGACACGTACCGCGCTGTAGGTTCTGTCACTTCCGTCGCGGAACGTTCACTCCACCCGTCTCTCTTTCATTTCCCTTCCTCTCTGTCCTCCGGGGCCGGGGACGGCGCCGCCCCCTCAGACTCGCGGGGAACCCAGATCGCTGGAAATGCTAATGTGACCCTGCTGAGACAACAAAGCCCGAATACGCAAACGAGCCAGTGGCATTTTAATCATTTAACCAGGCGAGGAGCCGGATTAAAGGGGAAATAAAGAGGCGAGGTTCACCTGCGAGCGCCGCCGCTCATCAGTTTATTTACAGTTATTAAAACCAAAACTGCTGCCTCAGCATTTAGTTCATATACAAATACAACAAGGTGCTCATAATGCATCATAACGCATCATAAAGCCTTCATAATGCATTCAGAACACTTCATGTACATACATCATATATGCATGTTATAACAATAGGACATAAGGCTTTAGAACAGAAAGGGACATAATGGGTTATGATCTAAATTAATCTAGATTATAATCTGCTCAGTGATAGATTCGTTCTCCTCTAACGAACCCTACCCCCCCCCCAACCCTAGGAGAGCATTTGGCGGAAGATAATGAATGAGAAGGAAATGGAGAGAGAGGTACGTGTCAGACGCATGCCGCATACTCGTCACCATGGTAACGGTTTGCCGGTTCCCCTTTAAATTTGCGAAATGGCGAAATGGAAAAATACATCCGTTTACAATGAGGATTTGCGTTCATTAAAGTTGACGTTGCGTGTTTGTTAAAATGTATGCGAAGGTTTATTTTCCACAAATAAATGAGTTTGTTTTGTTTTGTATTAAATTTGGTGTGGACTTGCGTTAATGGTGTGTATGTTTAATTAATACATCTGTAACGTAGTGTTGCTCCACAGACCATAAAGTCACAAAGTCGTATTTTTCCGTTTCGCTATCTGGCAAATTTAAAGGGTAACCGGCGAACTGTTACCATGGCAACGGGAATGCGGCATGCGTCTGACACGTACCTCTCTCTCCATTTCTGTTTACTTCCCCAAGGTCAAAGACGAGTGCAACATCATTCATTATCTTCAGCTCAATCGTTAACCTAGGGTTGTCAACGTAACGTTCTCTAGCTGTTCTCCGTCTTTCGGATGGGGGACGTCAGGCGGGTGTGTCCCCGTTGTTTGTTTGTGGTAAATGATCGCGGTGGGCGTCGGGAGAGTTTACAGAGGGAAAGTTAAAAATGGTTTAGTAAAGCGTAAAGCGGCAGGCTGTTACTGCGCACGCACGCCGCCCCGCCGTCCGCGCCGTTGGTCGATGGTACCTGCTGACTCCAGATGGCGCTGCCACCTGCCCCTCTTCATCAGGGAAGGTGCGGTCGGAATGCAGATGGGAGGGGTGGCGGGTTGCCATGTCCGCGGGACGTCACGTCTCTGTCCCTCTGTCGCTCTCGGTGGCGGCGGGGACGCTGATCCGACGACACCCGCGTTGGCTGCTGTCCACGTTGCGGGGGGGGGGGACTTCACTCATCATTAATCTCTTCATCAGTGAAGAGGAAGATCAAAGACGTGTCCCCTGATTCACACACGGCTTCTTCAATGTCTGACGGTTCATTCAGAGGAGTGACGGCTTATGTCTGTCTGTCTTTTTGTCTGTCTGTCACTGTCTCTGTTTCTCTGTCTGTCTCTTTATGTCTGTCTGTCTGTCTGTCTGTCTGTCTCTCCGTCTGTCTGTCTATCTCTTTATGTTTGTCTGTGTCTGTTTGTCTGTCTGTGTCACTGTCTCTGTCTATCTCTGTGTCTGTCTCACTCTCTGTCCGTTTGTCTGTCTGTCTCTTTATGTCTGTCTGTCTCTTTGTCTCCATCTGTCTCTGTCTCTTTGTCTGTCTGTCTGTTATAATGCATCACGGCTCATTATGTCACTCTGTGTTATAAAGTCTTATGTCGTGTTTCCATAACACTTTATGAGTGTGGTTGGAAAGAGCTATGGACATGAACAGACGCTTATGACAAGCGTTATAATGCGTTATGAATGTGTAGATAATGTGTTATGAATGTGTTTATAATGCGTTATGAATGTGTAGATAATGTGTTATGAATGTGTTTATAATGCGTTATGAATGTGTCGAGAATGTTAATAATGCGTTATGAATGTGTTTATAATGCGTTATGAATGTGTTTATAATGCGTTATAAGTGTGTTTATAATGCGTTATGAATGTGTTTATAATGCATTATGAATGTGTAGATAATGTGTTATGAATGTGTTTATAATGCGTTATGAATGTGTTTATAATGCGTTATGAATGTGTTTATAATGCATTATGAATGTGTAGATAATGTGTTATGAATGTGTTTATAATGCGTTATGAATGTGTTTATAATGCGTTATGAGTGTGTTTATAATGCGTTATGAGTGTGTCTATAATGCGTTATGAATGTGTCGAGAATGTGTTTATAATGCGTTATAAGTGTGTTTATAATGCGTTATGAGTGTGTCTATAATGCGTTATGAATGTGTCGAGAATGTGTTTATAATGCGTTATGAGTGTGTTTATAATGCGTCATGAATGTGTTTATAATGCGTTATGAATGTGATGTTGGTAAATCAGTGGAAGGTCGAGGTTTCTTGCCCCGGTCGATCTGCCAGATGGTGGTTTTCACTGATGACGGCGTGTCTTTGCGTCCTCCTCTGATTGGGACGCCGGCACTCAGGTTCAGATTGGAACCTGATCTCAGACGCTTGGACGCACTTGATCCAGCCAGTTTAGAAACGTCGATAGTCCTCTGCGCCACATCCAAAGACGATTAAAGGGAATGAAAAAGCACCTTAAGCTGGCGGGGCGCGGAGCTGGGATTACAATTATTGATTTAAATTGGTTAAGATTAGACTCTGCTGCTCGCTGCTGCAGCTGGTTTATTTCATCATGCTCCTGACCCCCGAGTCCGAGCTGCAGCGCCGCGATAAACTCAATCTCATAATCGCCCCGGCCGGCGTGCCGACATGTATCACCGTGTCTGGACATTCGGCGTCTAGAGGTCCTCGTTCCCTTTAGAACGGAGAACATTGAAATCCGAGCAACTTGTACAGCGTAAAACTTTTGGAGAATTAAAGGTCGTTCGGGTGTAATAATTGGCATGTTCTCCTGTCAGTGCTGGGGATCTAGGTTTGAATCCCGATCGGGGTGAAGTTGGCATGTTCTCCACGTGTCCAAAAATGTCAATGTCCAAATTGCCTCTATATCTTGGTGTACATTTTAACAAACACGCAACGACAACTTTGATAAACGCAAATCTACATTGTGAATACGCCGGGCCACGTTCTTCCATTTCGCCGTCTCGCAAATTTAAAGGGTAACCGGCAAACTGTTACCATGGCAACGAGAAGGCAGCATGTGTCTGACACGTACCTCTCTCCCCATTTCTCATTCATTATCTTCTGTTTAATCAACACGGGCGCCACCACCACAGAACACTAAAACCACGGAACACAATTAAATCTAAATTCCTGCTGCCCGGTTTAAATAGCAACGCCGCATGTGAATATATCCCCGATTTAAAATACAAATGAAAAAGTTATTAGTCGTCTTGGTGACTCGGCCGCCTCGTCTGAAAATTCACAAAAAACTTACATAACGTGGAGCAAAGCGGACGGTAAGATCGCCGGCGGGTTGTTTTAATTTAACGACTCTAGAGAGTGCGACGGAACCCGTCGGCGTAATTTGCGGTGCGAGACACGGGAACGCGCGGATCTGATTGACACCTGTAACGCCGGGCCAGGTCGAAATGACGCCTCTATGCCGTTCTCTCCATCCACATTAACCGGGTTCTTTATTCCACCCACCGCCCGTGTCTCTCTTTCGGCGGGCGCTCGGACTGACTTTGTTCCCTATAGAGAGTTAATTACGGGGTGACGCTGCCGTTCGGCGCTATACTGTAATTACGCCGAGAAATCAGGGGCTTTAGAGAAAAGGGACTGATGCAGAAATGTGAGGGAATAAAAGGCTGAAATGGACTAAAACGGGCTGCATGGATCCTCCATTGTGTTCTCTACGCAGGTGCACGAATTGGGATGTCGAGTTAACAAACTTGCATGAAGTTAACATCCAGAAAAGTCTGCCGGCGCGCCGCTCGAACCCGGATGCGAGGTTTACCTTTATGGCTTTTACACCGGCAGTGTTTAACCATCTCGCCTTCGGGAATGCGGATCGAGTCAATAATCGTAAATTAACGGACCGGTTGTTCAGTGCTCTGACTGATAGTCCACCACCCTAACCACTGAGCTACCACACCCTCAACCTTCAGACTGATAGTCCACCACCCTAACCCCTGAGCTACCACACCCTCAACCTTCAGACTGATAGTGCACCACCCTAACCACTGAGCTACCACACCCTCAACCTTCAGACTGATAGTCCACCACCCTAACCACTGAGTGACCACACCCTCAACCTTCAGACTGATAGTGCACCACCCTAACCACTGAGCGACCACACCCTCAACCTTCAGACTGATAGTCCACCACCCTAACCACTGAGCGACCACACCCTCAACCTTCAGACTGATAGTGCACCACCCTAACCCCTGAGCTACCACACCCTCAACCTTCAGACTGATGCACCACCTGCACCCCTGAGCTACATAGAGTGTGATTGGCGTGTTGTCGAAATGTTCTTCCTTGGTAGGGTGTGAGGAACCCCCCCCCCCCACTGCTAATAAAGTGGATGGATGTACGAAGGCTTATGGCGAGTGTTATAAGTCATCAGGGAATGTGTTTATAATGCATTATGAACACTGGATTTGGGAAAATTGTCAGTGCAGTGCAACTTTGTTTTAGTTCTTGGTTCTTTACTTTTGAGTGTGTGTGTGTGTGTGTGTGTGTGTGTGTGTGTGTGTGTGTGTGTGTGTGTGTGTGTGTGTGCAGCTCATTTCTTTAAATAAAGCCCGTGTTCGTGCGGCGCTTTGTGCTCGTGGGTGTGACTCGACATCCCAGCATGCACCACATGTACTGCTGCCTCTTCCCCCGGATCTCCGGCCAACCACAAACGGGCGACGTGGAGATCGATGGGGAACGCCGCGGAACGCCGCGGAACGCCGGGCGCAGAACCCGCGAGAGCGAGAGCGGTCACACACTACAGATCAAACACTGTACAACACCCGGCATGACACACCTCCTGCAGATCAGCAAGCTGGATTCTGTTCAGCCTTTATACACACACACACACACACACTCACACACTGATACACACACACACTGATACACACACACTCACACAAACACACACACTCACACACACTGATACACACACACACACACTCACACACACACACACACACTGATACACACACACACACTCACACAAACACACAAACATATACACACACACACAAACTCTCACACACACATTCACACACTCACACATACACACACTCACACATACACAGACACACACTCATACACACACATATACACACACATACACTTACACACACATACACACACACACATTCACACACTCACACACTCACACATACACACTCACACACACGCACACACACCCCCCCCCCCCCCCCCCCCCCCCCCCCCCCCCCCCCCCCCCCCCCCCCCCCCCCCCCCCCCCCCCCCCCCCCCCCCCCCCCCCCCCCCCCCCCCCCCCCCCGTTTTCTCATCCAATTGTGTTTCTGTAAACGTCCAATCAATTTATTTATATGTTAATGAGCGTCGGGCGCATCATGATGCTCATTACTGTCTTAAACCCCTCCCACATTCTATATCCCCGCCTTCCTCCTGCGTGGTTTAAATGGCAACGCTGCGTGTAAATGTATCCCCCTCCGATGGGCGTGGCCATCTGCGAAATCACAGAATCGCTGTTCTCTTTAACACCCAGGGGGCGCTCTGACGGTTTGGCCGGTTGCTATTTGACTCAATGCCCCGCCCCATGATGTTTCTGTGAATGGAGACCCCACAGTACGCTGTAGAGTATGGATTGTGCTGCAAATTACGTTCACAAACCCCGCCCACATGCGATTGCCCCGCCTATCTTCCCCCTGCGTGGTTGAAATAGCAACACTGCGTGTGTTTCATCGTACGTTACGAGATGTTAGAACACCAGAGTTACGTGACTTTTCCCTATTTTTTACGCCGGCAAAGATGCACTGAGGCCCCCTGTAGGTCTGGAAGTGTAAAACCAGGCTTATGATGAGCGTTATGAAGCGTTATGAATACGTTGTACGTTTTAATCGTGTAATTAGTCGGTTTACGAGGCGTTGGTGTAAATTTAACCCCACACTCGTGTTGGATTAAAGAAATACCTACGATTGGACCTACGAGGGGAGGGGTGCAGTTAGGAACCGAGTTCCGGTGGGTTCCGTGTTCCGTGAGTACGGGAGGCGGGCGAGGTGAAAATAGAAGCCATTATCGGAGGCGCCGTCACGCCGAGCCCGGGTTCAGATCAGTCTCGCGCCGCCGCGACGGAAGCACGCTGACGGACATTCATCAAAACGCCGCTCGACGGAATGCCCCCCAAGTTTACCGAAATAGAAGCGAAGGCAAGGTTACCGCCGGAGCGTGTGGAGTCGGGGCTCATCAGCCAGCAGGAGCCTTCCACACGGGGCCCGGCCGGCCGCTGCTTTTTCAGATTTGGTAATTAGCACTCTGCGCTACATTAGTGGCGTTCTCTGGAGCACCGCGAGTCTGAGGGCGCGGGATAATAATTATCACTTGTCTCCGGCAGGTCCACTCTTGTTAATGGAGCGGAGGTCTGCACTGGCACCGCGCTCACCATGCCGGGGTCTGCTCAGCCACCCTGCCAAATATAATTACAGCGGGTTCCCCATCGCCGCTTGCCTCGTTTTTGTCTTCTCCCTGTCCCCTGCCGGCCCCCGTCCTCCTCCGTCACCCCCGGGGTGGCTCAGATAAACGACTTTTACCCGAGCGCCCGCTCAGCACCTTGACCGACCCGGTGTCGCCTGCAGGAGACGGAATTACGGAAGGTCGTAGGATCAATCGAGGGGCTGATGGTCCCAATATTTGGCGCGTCCAACGTTCCCGCTACCCATCTCTCATAAACAGAGCCTCCAGCTACTTAGACCCCACTTTAGGTTCTAAAGCCACCCATTCATTCAGCTATCCTAGAAAACGTGGCAAAGTCAACATAGGTACCCTTTACTTGGGCAGATGTACAAGGAACCGGCCCCCGTGACCTGAAGGTCCCCCGGTTGGATTCTGTAGTCTGAAGTCCAATGTCCGTGGTCAGTTCCGTTGAGGAGCCCCAGGCCATCATTATCTGTACAGATCTATATTCATTGACTCATTGTGTTATCATGGCAACCAGGATGCTGTGTGCATGTATCTGACACGTGCCTCTCTCTGTCGTATAAAAGTCGTGTACAGAATCAGAAAGGCGTTATTTATTTCTTTATTTTAATGGCGTATTTATTATTTCAAATCTTTCCATCACCCACCTGTTGGGAACCACCGTTCTACACTAAATTGTGGGTTCTCCATTCGCACTCAAACGGAGAACCTCGTGCCTCTTGCTGCAGAACGCTAACGTAGCACCCGTACATTACAAGGCTCCACGTTATTATTGTATAAAATGCCCAAAATGAATGACCACCATCTTATTTGAATATATACTCTGCACAATCGACTTTATTCGGCGGAATGTCGATATACATGTCAATTAGACCCCCCCCCCATCTGTTTTCCATAATAAGAGACGGGGACGGACTTGACGGACACTTCGGTGGTGGGATCACGCGCCTCCCGCTCGGGGCGTCCCGGCTTTTTTTTCATGAATATTAAACGCTTTCGATTTGCAAATTGATTGTGACGGATTGTCGAATCCGCCGTTACCTGTTCTTTCAGAGCCTCGCTCGCCCGGGCGAGTTAGCGGGCCGACCGAGCCTCGCTGCCTGACCGTCTCAAAACGTCGTGGGAACCCGATTTCAACTAATCAACGTATAATTAACCATTTTATTCAAAAAAACAACATTTAGAACAACATCCAGAGCCAAATGCACGCTGGTGAAGCGGTTGGTATGTTCTCCTCTCAGCGCTGGGGTTCCGGTTTTGAATCCCGAGATGAGTGATGTTTGTATGTTCTCCCCGTGACCGGCTGGGTTCTCTTTGGGTTCTCCGATTTCCTTCCACAGTCCAAAAACATGGAGTCATTATTGTTGGTGGGGCAACTTGTTGGTGGGGTATGAGTGATCATAGCAGTTGGGGCAATTGTTGGGTATGCAGGATTATTGTTTTGGGGCAATTGTTGGTGATGCGGGATTATTGTTGTTGGGGCAATTGTTGGGTATGCGAGATTATTGTTGTTGGGGCAATTGTTGGTGATGCAGGATTATTGTTGTTGGGGCAATTGTTGGGTATGAGAGATTATTGTTGGGGCAACTGAGGGATCATAGCATTTGGGGTAACTGCTGCATATGAGGGACTATAGCAGTTGCGGCAACTGTTGGGTATGAGGGATTATGGTAATTGGGGCAACTTTTGTATATGAGGGACTATAGCAGTTGGGGAAACTGTTTGGTTTATAGGGGCAATTTAAAGCACCTAATTCACCTTCAATAAAAGTTTTTGGACTGTGAGAAGAAACTGGAGGAAACCATGCGGGCACGGGGAGAACATGCAAACTCCACCTGGTTTGGGATTGGAACCCGTCTGTGGGTTCCGGAGGCGGCGGCAGTTCCGGTCGTGTTGACGCGTGGTGGCGTCGTCCGGCTCCCGAACCGCAAACCCATTTCAGAAACGCAATTTTTGAAATAATTATCTGTAATGGCGTCTGGCGATCTCTGGACACACGGTCCGTGAGAACATCTTGACCCCCCCCTCCCCTCGGGGGAGTGTGGGGATGTGATTACACCTTTAATGGATCAATTTTCTGGCTGCTCGCGCCTTGCTGTCCTCAGATGAAATGAGCCAACACGTTTTCAGAGTGCGTCCCGCCTTTTCTTTCTTTCTTTCTTTTTTTCTTGATGTCTTTGATGAAACTCGCGCAATAATAAACACGACCGCCGGTTCCACCGAGCGGATCGCTGACCCCCCCGCCTTCGTTAATCCATCAGAATAAACGAGCGCCGGACGGCGTGCTGACGGATTCCCGTCGTTAGCATTTGGTTTAGATCTCTGTTCTCGTTGGATGCCTGACTTCTTTCCAACAGGACTATGACACTCATATGAGCTCGGCGAATATCCGTTTAATAAGCTGATGAAGTCTGTACTTCAAAGGAAAAGCTGTCACGTGGCACGGCGCGCTGGTCAACGTCGACGCGCTGGACGCGAACACGCGAGATGGAAAATTACAACTTTAGAAAATGTCATAAATTGGAAATCATTTCGCCCAATCAAATTTGAACAAATTTTTTTTTTTAAATTACCAATTTCATATATTCAGTCCAATGATTAATTAATACATATGGTAACACTTGGTGAAAAAAGTATTCATAACGCTTTATAACATTGGTCATGTACATAGATGTTCATAATCACACTTATAAACAAAAATATGACATAAGGCTGTATAACACAAAGTGACATAACGCATTATAACATAATTATAACTCTGATTACACTTGACTTAAAATCTGTAAGGAGCATTTATAAGTGTTTATAAGTCATTATGTACTACTATGTATGCTGTCACTTTCAACAAGGTCATCAATGCCAAGACTTTATTAACAGTTATGAGCACTTATAACGTCATTTTCAGGAACGTTCATTAAACACAAGCATTATAAGGCTTTATGTTGCTGTGTAGGCACGGTGGCTTAGTGGTTTAGCACATTCGCCTCTCAGCGCTAGGGTTTCCCAGTTCGAATCCCCATCTGGGTGGAGTTCCCATGTTCTCCCCATGTCTGCGTGGGTTTCCTCTGGGTTCTCCGGTTTCCTCCCACAGTCCAAAAACATGGATCAAGTCAATTGAATTCTCAAAAATTGCCCCCTATAGAGTGTGTCTGAATGAATGAATGAATGTTGCCGTGTTTATAAAGCTTTATAAATGTGTAGTAGTGTGTGTGTGTGTGTGTGTGTGTGTGTGTGTATGGTAATATAAAGGTAAATTGAATGCTGTAAATTGTAAACAATAATAAGCCTCATTAAATGTTACTATGACGGCAGCGTTGTCTATTGGACGTGGGCTTGTAATTGGGAGGCGGAGCCAAGAAACTGCAGGGGGAGAATCACCTGCTGTGTGTTATTGGTGTGTGTGTTTGGGCAGGACATATTAATGATAATTAATAATTAATAATATTTGCATTGCAGTAACAACATGGACTATTGGACACCAACTGGGAGGAAGAGCCGGACAACAAGGACGTGGTGATGTGGGAGCAGGTGAGTGACACACCGGTCAGTAATTAACTCACCTGTCAGTAATTAACTCACCTGTGGGAGGTCCCTCCCTCTGTGCTCAGTCCTCCTCATGTGAACTCTCTCACTTTCCTTCAGGTGGTTGCTACCAAGCTCGTTAGTTAACATTTAATGACCTCCTACTAAAGCAGTGTCATTTACAGCCTCACCTTAATTAGCCCCGCCCATTCGCGTGCCTCTATTTATTTTTAATGTATTCGCAGCGCTGAGGAGCAGTGCGAGAGGTCAGGCTTTATGAGGCTGAGGCGTCGTTAGGCTTTACTGCCCTCATGAGGACTGACCTCAGACCTGCAGTTCCGGCCCCGCCCTCATGGCGTTTAGTGAGGTAACATTTCACCGGGTTTCATTTGATTTCATTTTAAAACGAACCTTTACGTCTGAACCTGATGGATTTGGGGCAGTTCTGCGAGGGGGGGGCAGCATGACCCACCCCGCCAAAATAAAAGCCTGATGAGGTTTTCACATGAGATGGGATAGTACCTAATCCATAACTGTTGCATAAGAGGAATTATAGTAGTTGGGGCAACTGTTTTGTATGAGGAATTACAGTAGTTGGGGCAACTGTTGCACATAAGGGATTATTGTTGTTGGGGCAACTGTTGCGTATAAGGGAATATAGTATTTGGGGCCAATGTTGCATATTAGGAATTTGTACTGGGGGCAATTGTTTAGTATGATGAATTGCAGTTGTTGGGGCAACTGTTTGGTATGAGGAATTAGAGTTGTTAGGGCAACTGTTGCATGTAAGGGATTATAGTAGATTGGACAACTGTTGTGTGTAAGTGATTATTGTTGTTGGACCGATTTTGTGTATAAGGAATAATAGTAGTTGGGGCAACTGTTAGAGATTAAAGTAGTTCTAAAAGTGAATTATAAAAGTTGTTTAGAAGGGATTAAGGTAGTTGGGGCAACTGCTGTTTTTATCAAGCACAGACATGAACAGCATTGTTTTCTCAGGAGTGTGAGAGAAACATTTCTATAATTAATATTAGATTTAATTTTTATAACTCATTAACATCATTTATGACTGTTTATCGTTTATAAAATACATTTTAATAGTTAATAATTAAGTACGGAATGATAATGATAATAATAATAATAATAATAATAATAATAATAATAATAATAATAATAATAATAATAATAATGAGAGATTGAAGCAGATTAGGTGTCTGGTGCCCCGCCCACATGATGATGTCATAGACGTCAGGCGTGCGGTTACTGGATTGCGTGTTCGGGGGGGATCCTGCATCACCCCGGCCCTGCGCCTCTGCACTTCAACTCATTAAATATTTACAGCGACTTGAAGGCGTTCTCTTTATTGATTGTACCACAGGGGGCGATGTGGCGTCGCGAGGGGTCCGTCCTCTCGCGTCTTTCTCTCTCAAATATTCATTCTGCTTTGATTTCATCAGCAGCTCCGAAGAGCAATTCTGTTCGCTTTTCTGCAATCGACTCGTCAGCCTGGCTCAGTGAAGCGGAGTTCCACCAACTTAAAGATAATTCTGAATTCCACTGAGTTTGTCTTAATCAATCAATCAATTAATCAATCAATCAATCAATTGATTACTATTTCTGTATATGTGTGTTTATGTATATAAATATATATATATATATATATATACGTGTGTGTGTATATATGTGTGTGTGTGTGTGTGTGTGTATATATGTGTGTGTATATATTTATATATATATATATACGTGTGTGTGTATATATGTGTGTGTGTGTATATATGTGTGTGTATATATTTATATATATATATACGTGTGTGTGTATATATGTGTGTGTGTATATATGTGTGTGTGTGTATATATGTGTGTGTATATATTTATATATATATATATGTGTGTGTGTATATATGTGTGTGTGTATATATGTGTGTGTGTGTATATATGTGTGTGTGTGTATATGTGTGTGTGTGTATATATGTGTGTGTGTGTGTATATATGTGTGTGTATATATATATATATATATATATATATATATATATACGTGTGTGTGCGTGTGTGTGTATATATGTGTGTGTGTGTGTGTGTGTGTCTGTGTGGAGTGGAGTTTGGGTGGAGTTTGCATGCTCTCCCCATATCCACATGGGTTTCCTCTGGGTTCTCCATTTTCCCCTCACAGTCCAAAAATATGGATTCAAGGTGAATTGGATGCTCCAAATTGCCCCATATAGAGTATATTTGTGTGTCTGTGTGATAGATTGCCCCCCCCTGTCCTGGGTGTATCTGCCCAGCGGCCAGAACTGGATTCTCCCCTGGATGGGCATGGGAAAGCCTGCCCCCCCCCACCGCTGACCCCAGTAGAGGATTAAAGGTGATATATTGGGGGGATTATACAGTGACCATCCGGACGTTTGGTTCTGTAACGTCTCAGCGTTCTCAGTTTGACCCAAAAGAACGGAACCACAGAGGG
>JAFMOD010000901.1:28268-38367 GCA_019802435.1 Corydoras maculifer | reverse complement strand
TCTCTCTCTCTCTCTCTCTCTCTCTCTGTCTCTCTCTCTCTCTCTTATTATTATTATTATTATTATTGCTCAGGTTGGGTTTTGCAGAATCTTGTCTGATGTGGACGAGATCAGACACCTGCTCAATTAAGTTAAGAGTCTGGACCCAAAACGTCCCGAACTCTCAGACAGAAGCGCAATATTACAATAACATCATTACGATTTCAACAAACACTGCGGCGCAGGGGCAACGTTCCTATAACCCCCAACTAACGTTCAACGTTCAAAATAATAATAATAAATAAATAAAATAATAATAATAATATTATAAACATTTACAAAAATTAAATATAATAATAATAATAAAAATAAAAAAACAATAATAATAATATATTAATAAATTACAATTAAAATAAATAATGATAACATTAATAAAAATAACAATAATAAAAAAATAATGGTAACAACAACACTAATAATAATAATAATAATAATAATAATAATAATAGTAATGAAAAAAGAGAATAATTTAAATAATAATTTAAATAACAATAAAATAATAATGTTAACAATAACAACAACAAAAAAAATATAGTAAAAAATTACAAAATAAAATGTAAAAATATATACAGTACATAATAATAAAAATCATAACAATAATACTAATATTATTAATAATAATGTTATTAATAACAAAAACGACAATACAAATAATAATATTATTAATAATGTTCATAATGTTAATATTAATAATAATAAGAAGAAGAAATGGCAAAAATATTTACAGTAAACTTTGTGTCTGTCTCTCTTTCACAAAATAAAAATAAATAAAAGTAAATTATTAAAGAAAAATTTTATGGGTTCGAGGGCAACACCTTGAGTTTGAGTGCAGCTGATTGCAGCCATGTGTCCTCCCTGTCTGTAGGCGGCGCTCTTCCTATTCCTAAGTGTGCAGGTCAGACTTCCTGTTATTGTGTAAATAAAGGTGGAGGCAGGAGAAGGCAGTTCCCTTTGATCTTTCTCTCTCTGGACTTTGTTGTGTCTGAGTGAATCTAATCTGAGGGAATCTAATCTGAGGGAATCTAATCTGAGGGAATCTAATCTGAGGGAATCTAATCTGAGTGAAGGAATCTAATCTAATCTGAGTGTGCTGTGAATCTGAGAGTGTGGAAGCAGATCTTCATGATCTTCAGAGGTCTTTGATGTTCCATGTGAGTGTGGAGTTTTTTCAATCTAAATTTAAATTTTGAAAAAGAAATGAGAATTACACATCGCTATGTGAAATATAATATAGTATACTATGAATATATATATATATAATATACCACTACAAATATAAATAAAATATAGAATATTTGACTATAAGTATAATCTATAAATATATGTATATACAGTGTGGGGTTAGTGTGGGGTTAGTGTGGGGTTAGTGTGGGGTTAGTGTGGGGTTAGTGTGGGGGTGGGTGTATAGAGAGCGTTCCAGTTGGTCTGTAAATGTTTGTGTGTCTGATATCATTGGTAGTACATAATAATATATCCTTTTATCCATTATCTTCCACTTTATCCTCTATTAGGGTTGTGGGGGGGGGGGGTGTATCCCCATGCCCATCCAGGGGAGAACGTCTCGGGCGCTGGGCAGATAGACCCAGGACAGGACGCCAATCTATCACTGGGCACACACTCACTTACACAGACACACTCTATATGGGGCAATTTGGAGAACTCAATTGACTTGATCCATGTTTTTTGGACTGTGGGAGGAAACCGGAGAACCCGGAGGAAACCCACGCGGACACGGGGAGGACATGGAAACTCCACCCAGATGGAAATTCGAACCGGGAATCCCTAGTGCTAAGAGGAGAACATGCTAAACCACTAAGCCACCATGCCGCCCTATAATAATATAATATAATAATATTTATTGGGTTCTTGGTTATCTGCTGACTGATGTTCTCATTTGTGAGTCACATTGGTTCAAACATTGGTTGTTGTGTGTGTGTGTGTGTGTGTTTGTGTGTGTGTGTGTGTTTGTGTGTGTGTTGTGTGTGTGTTGTGTGTGTGTGTTTGTGTGTGTGTTGTGTGTGTGTTGTGTGTGTGTGGTGTGTGTGTGTGTGTGTGTTGTGAGTTTCTGAAATAATGTTGATCACGTTGAAGCAACAAGCACGTCACAAAAACACTAAAAAACTATAATATGAACTTATATTCCCCTGAGGGACCTTTAAAAACAGAGAGGATCATGAATATGCAAAGATGGGAGGAGCCAACTCAGAAATTATAATGAAATAAATCATAGAATTAAGAGAACTTCTTCCCTTAAGCTTTTTATCCAATCCCTAGTTGACTCCCTTGTAGACTCCGTAGTTCTTTTCCTTGTTGATTCCCATGTTGACTCCCATGTTGACTCCCATGTTGACTCCCATGTTGACTCCCATGTTGACTCTCTTTTTGACTCTCTTTTTGACTCCCATGTTGACTCTCTTTTTGACTCTCTTTTTGACTCTCTTTTTGACTCTCTGGTTGACTCTTTTTTTGACTCTCTAGTTGACAACATAGTTGACATATAGGGGCAATTTAGATAGGGCAACCAAAAGCACCCAGTTTACCTTGAATCCATGTTTTTTGAACCTTAGGAGGAGACCAGGCCAGGAGGAATCCCACGCCGACATGGGGTGAACATGTAAACTCCACCCAGAACAGGAATCGAATCTGGATCCGCAGCACTGAGAGGAGAACATACTAAAGACCATGCCACCGTGCCGCTCAGGTAAGAGTGTGTGTTTTTTGAACGGTTGGAGTCATGGGGTGTGTGTGTGTGTGTGTGTGTGTGTGTGTGTGTGCGGCAGGTTGCCAGTTTCAGGAAAAACACACGAACACATTTGGAACCGTTCAGTTTACACAGCATGTTTATTTTTACTGGATGAGGAAACCTGACGACGCCGGGAGAACATGCAAACTCTCAGCTGTCCGTCACCAGGACCCTTCACTGATAAATCCGTCTACGTTGCTCCATCTAAATTGCCCTTTGTGAGTTGCTTCTTTGTAAGTTGCCCCATCTAATTTGCAGCTTTTCAATTTGTCCCCTTTGTAAGTTGCACATTTAAATCTCCCCATTATAAGTTGCCCCTTTGGTAAATTGCCCTTTGTCAGTTTGATGGCACAGACGCAGTGCCACGCCCTAAACCATGCTGACTGTCGTCTCAGTGGGGGGGGGGGGTATTGGGATGGTGCAATTAGGGTGATGTCTCTCTCTGTCTCTGTCTCTCTGTCTCTCTCTCTCTTTAACTCTCTCTCTCTCTCTGTCTCTCTCTCTCTTTAACTCTCTCTCTCTCTGTCTCTCTCTCTCTCTTTATCTCTCTCTCTCTCTCTCTCTCTCTCTCTCTCTCTCTCTCTCTCTCTCTCTCTCTCTCTCTCTCTCTCTCTCTCTCTCTCTCTCTCTCTCTCTCTCTCTCTCTCTCTCTCTCTCTCTCTCTCTCTCTCTCTCTCTCTCTCTCTCTCTCTATATATATATATATAAAACTCAGTCCTCTGAAGTGCAGTGTTAATGGTGGTGCGCGTGGCGTGCTGGTTTAAAGGTGTATTCTTGATCATATCTGAGGGATGTGGACGCGTCGTTAACGAGGCGGCCGGCCGTGCAGGTGATTAATCTCCATTCTGCTCGTTTGGAAGTTGCTGATGTGATGAATAGACCTGGGGTCTGAAGGTGGCACTGTGTTTAAACTGCACCTGAGTGTGATGATGAGGTTCAGGGGTGCAGGGCAGGGGTGTGGGGCAGGGGTGCGGGGCAGGGGTGCGGGGCAGGGGTGCGGGGCAGGGGTGCGGGGCAGGAGTGCGGGGCAGGAGTCCCGCCGCAGGAAGGCCGGCCTAACGGAACCGAGATTAGAACCCTGACCACACCCTCTGAGGAAACCAGCACTTTCTATAAATCCGCTGTTTATTATGCGTTATAACATCTGTCCTAAACCCTAATTAAAGTACATAGACATTAATAATTACTCTTATCAAGAATTATACCTATATAAATATATATACCAAAATTGTTATAATGCATTATAATATAAATGTGTATAGTGTCAGCTTTTATTAAATGCATTTATAAAAAGAGTGTTTATAACCTGTTATGAGTCATTATGTGCTACTGTTTTTGCAGTTTCCCTTTATAGAGGTAATAAATAAGACTGCATTATGCCTGTAAAGAACGTTTATAACCTTTTATAAACATACATTAGTCTTATAAATTAATTTAAAATGTTATTAAGAATGGGCAACACAGTGGCTTAGTGGTTTAGCATGTTCTCCTCTCAGCACTAGGGATTCCCGGTTCGAATCCCCATCTGGGTGGAGTTTCCATGTTCTCCCCATGTCAGCATGAGTCTCCTCCGGGTCCTCCAGTTATCTCCCTCCGTCCAAAAACATGGATCAAGTTGAATTGAGTTCTCCAAATTGCCCCATATAGAGTGTGAGTGTGTGCCCAGCGATAGATTACTGTCCTGTCCTGGGTGTATCTGCCCAGCACCCGAAACGTTCTCCCCTGGATGGGCATGGGGAACACCCCCCCCCCCCGCGACCCTAATAGAGGATAAAGCAGAAGATAATGAATGGATGAATGTTATTAAGCTTCATGACCCGTGTTTCTACCAAAGGCCAATCAACTGTTCAAATATACATGTTATAATGCATTATGTGTTGTGAAGCCTTATGGCATGTTTCTTATGTCATTTTATGAGTGTGGTTATAAACAGAAGATTATCACAAGTGTTATAAATCACTATGTATACTTTATGAAGCTTTTTAAATGTGTTTATAATGCATTATGAATACCAGATTCGTAGAAAGTGGTACTTTACATTAAGTCTATAAAGAGCAGTTATAACCTGTTATAAGTCATTATGTACTAATATTAATGCAGTCTCCTTTATGAGGAAATAAATGAAATTTTACCTAATGCATGTAGGACAGCTTATAAGCATTCATAAACAGTTATTAGCACTTATGAAGGTTGTCACGTTGTGTTATAAAGCCTTATGGCATATTCCTATAACATTATATGTGAGCTTATGACAAATGTTATGAAGCATAATGTATACTTGACATAGCAGTATAGTCATGTGTGCTTATAATGCATTATGAATACCAGCTTCATGGAAGTTGTAAGTGAACCGGAGACGCAGTGGAAACGCCGCTGGCCTCTTGTGCGGTAACCCCGCCATCTGTCCAGTCCGACCCTCGTCACTTACAGCTGCTAATTATGAATAATTACTCTGCGCACGTCGGCTTTTCAGGCTCTGTTGATTAAACCTGACATGAATCCTGCGGTGAGTCGACTGGCCTCACCGTCTATCTGACTCTCAAAATGATTCTCGTCGGAAGCGGTGTGCAAAACGAGGAACCCGTGGTTTAAATAGCAACGCTGCGTGTGAATATACCCCCAATGGGCGTGGCCGTCTCTAAATGAGGCGTGTTCAGGGACGTTTCTGCCGTATCTCTATAAACTGAACATGGAGCGGGTAGCTGCAACCTGCCAAACCGTCACTATTGCCCCCTGTACATTTCCCCCTATTTAAGTTGCCCCCTTTGTAAATTGCGCCATAAATTCCCCCTTTGTATGTTTTGTTTGAAGGTTGTCCCGTTTGAAAGTTGCACCATGTACATTTTCCCTATGTAAGTTTCTCCTTTGTAAGTTGCCCCATCTAAATTCCCCCTTTGTATGTTTTGTACCCTTTGAATGTTGCCCCATGTACCTTTCCCCTATGTAAGTTGCCCCCTTTGTAAGTTGCCCCATTTAAATTCCCCCTTTGTATGTTTTTTCCAACTTTAAAAGTTGCCCCATATACATTTTCCCTATGTAAGTTGCCCCCTTTGTAAGTTGCCCCATTTAAATTCCCCCTTTGTATGTTTTTTCCAACTTTAAAAGTTGCCCCATATACATTTTCCCTATGTAAGTTGTCCCATTTGTAAGTTGCCTCTAAATTGACTCATTGTAAGTTGCCCCATTTAAATTCCCCCTATGTATGTTTCGTCTCCTTTGAAGGTTGCCCCCTTTGAAAGTTGCCCCATGTACATTTTCCCTATGTAAGTTGTCCCCTTTGTAGGTTGCCTCTAAATTTCCTCTTTGTGAGTTGCCCCCTCTCACTTTTGTTTGAAGGTTGCCCCCTTTGAAAGTTGCACCATGTACATTTTCCCTATGTAAGTTTTTGCTTTGTAAGTTGCCCCTAAATTGCCTCTTTGTAAGTTGCCCCATCTAAATTCCCCCTTTGTATGTTTTGTACCCTTTGAAAGTTGCCCCATGTACATTTCCCCTATGTAAGTTGCCCCCTTTGTAAGTTGCCCCATTTAAATTCCCCCTTTGTATGTTTCATCCCCTTTGAAGGTTGCCCCCTTTAAAAGTTGCCCCATGTACATTTTCCCTATGTAAGTTGTCCCCTTTGTAGGTTGCCTCTAAATTTCCTCTTTGTGAGTTGCCCCCTCTCAATTCGCTCTTTGTATGTTTTGTCCCCTTTGTAAGTTGCCCCATTTAAATTCCCCCTTTGTATGTTTTTTCCAACTTTAAAAGTTGCCCCATATACATTTTCCCTATGTAAGTTGTCCCATTTATAAGTTGCCTCTAAATTGACTCATTGTAAGTTGCCCCATTTAAATTCCCCCTTTGTATGTTTCGTCCCCTTTGAAGGTTGTCCCCTTTGAAAGTTGCCCCATGTACATTTTCCCTATGTAAGTTGTCCCCTTTGTAGGTTGCCTCTAAATTTCCTCTTTGTGAGTTGCCCCCTCTCAATTCCCTCTTTGTATGTTTTGTCCCCTTTGAAAGTTACCCCATATACATTTCCCCTATGTAAATTGCCCCCTTTGCTCACATTTGGGTGCGTCACGCGTGGCGTCCTGTGAGGTGGACTTCTTTCGAGCGAACGTTCTGGAAGGTTCTCCGATGAGAGCGTACGCTGGATTTCTGCGCACATGAATATTCACGGAGACGCGTCCACCGCGGGACGAATCCGTCCTGCAGATTAGCGGCGCTGCTCTCAGATTAAACTGAGCTGGATTTGATTCCTATCCAAGCCGTTCGCAAACGTTCGCAAAACAGTCGCCGACTCGGCAATTATTCAGAGGATTATCCTCATGGGGCGCCGCATGACTCAGCGTCAGAAATGCTGAGGGGATCCAGGTTCGAATCCCGATCCGGGTGGAGGTTGCATGTTCTCCCCGTGGTTTGGATCCTGGGGGGGGAAGGCCAAAGAGGTACTCCATAGTGGCAAACCCGTTCCCCTCTCAGCACTGGGGATCCAGGATGGAATCGTGATCTTGGTAGAGTTTGCATGTTCTCCCCATGTCCGCATTGGGTTTCCTCTGGGTTCTCCGGTTTCCTCCCACAGTCCACAAACATAGATTCAAGGTGAATCGGCTGCTCTAATTTGCCCCTATATGGTGTCTGTGTGAGTAAGCATGCCCAGCGACAGATTGCATAATGCCCAAAACGTTCTCCTCTGGATGGGTGTGGGGAACCCTCTCATGTGTGGTGATCATGTGACCCGTATTTAACAATTGGGAAAAGTCCATCGAGGGCGTCCTGCAGGACCGCCGGTCAAGTAGAACTCCAGGTTCTGTCCAGTGTTAAAAAAAGCAATGCAATTAATTAATAACCCAAGTTTAATTGACACAGTGCATCATGTGATCATCATCATCATCATCATCATCAGCAGCAGCAGAACTCAAAGGGGCAGATCCTGCAGGGGACTCAGTTGAGAGGAAAATTAAATAAAAGTGGTTTTTAATCTACTTTTGAAGATTAATAGCCAACTGGAAGGTCGGGATGTAAAAAAGGAGGAAGTGACGGGATAGTCCCGAACGGCGAGCTGATGGCGAGGGCTGTGTGAATATTAAAATATTCATCTTTATTGTTGTTGTCGACGTCGCACCTCAGCCTCGGACGCTGGCTGGCAGCGTGGGGGTGCATGCGGGCATGCCAATAAATCTGAGAGAGCGAGAGAGCGAGAGAGAGAGAGAGACAGAGAGAGTAGAGCGCGGGGAACAGCCGGACAGACCGAAAATCTAATACACACGTTATAATGCGTTATGTCACCCGGTGTTATAAAGCCTTATGGCATGTTCTTATAAGACTTAATGAGTGTGGTTATAAACGGCTGTGTACATTAACAGAGGCTTAGGACAAGTGTTTTGAAGCATTATGAATACATTATAAAGCTTTATGACACTTAATCCCCAATAAGTTAATTAACAGTTAAAATATACATGCTATAATGCATTATGCATTATTTAACATTGTTATTGTTAAATTTGTTTCTCACCTAAATGTCTTCATAAAGGTTATGACTATTAATGAATGCTTATAACCTTTCTTTACAGATGTTGGGTGTTGAGTGTTGACTGTAAGAAGGAGACTGCATTAACATTAGTGTGTAACGACTTATAAAACCTTATAACCGCAGGCTTGACTTACAGTGAAATCATCTTGTATGAAGTCTTATAATGCATTATGTCACTTTGTGCTATAAAGCCTTATGTCATATTGTGATATGTATGTGGTTATGAACATCTATCTACGTTACCAGAGCCTTTTGACACACGTTATAAAGGGTTATGAATGTTTTATTGTTATGAACGCACTTATAATGCATTATAAACACCGGGTTCATGAGTGTCACCAGATCGATGTTTTTTTTTAGCCTTGGCTCTTAGTCTGACTGATGAGTCTGAACTCGCGGATGATGAGGCTTGAGTTAGCTCGGCTGGACGCCGATGGCTCTGAGCTTCAGGCTCTAATTAAAGTCCCTCAGAAACGCCTCGTTATTAAAGAAGCTTACATGCGGGGAACTCTCGGTGGTTATGGCTGTTCAAGGCGGTCGATCAATTAGTAAGTCGCATCGCAAATTAGCTGAAAATGGCGGCTCGGCTCCTCAGAAGCTCGCAGTTCCAATGCATTCCTGTTAATCCCTCATTAGGCTGCCCGGCTTTCATCGTCCACCCCAGTAATTGCTTTTAAATTTGGTAATTATCAGGAGACCATTAATTAATGCCCAAGATACCACACTGAAGGGCAGCGTGTAGACAGTGGGGGGAGCTAAAGGTTGTCGTTATTTAAGTCTGTGTAGTATCATTTACTTAAAAGTGACAAAAAGGGGACCTAACATCCCATAATACAACCACTCAGGGTTCTGGGTGTTGCTATTTTCACGGTGCAGCTACCTGGACTCAATGCGCTCCTCCATTGAGCAGTGGTGCGGTGTTCACCCCACCGCAAATCAAATGCGGGAGGTGCTCGCTCTGAGGAGGTCGCGCTAACCGTACCCCTGCACCACATTTAACTGGAGATCGAAGCTTTAGGTTCTAACTTACGTTCTTTAAATACGTATTTTCATACTTACAAACTTCACTAACATATTTGTTTATATAATTATTTACTTTGCTTATAGACATGTGTAATTCATTTTGATACTTAAATATTTTTTCAAATTTTTGTACTTTACTTATGTACTTTATTTATTTTCACACTTTACGTACTTTTCTTACTTACATACTCTACTTACTTTTCCTACTTACGTACTTTTCTTACTTACTTTTCTTACTTATGTACTTTTCTTATTTACATACTTTTCTAACTTACTTACGTACTTTTCTTACTTGCGTACTTTATTTTTCATACTTTACTTACATACTTTTTTTTATTTATGTACTTTATTTATTTTCATACTTTTCTTACTTACGTACTTTTCTTATTTGAGTACTTTATTTATTTTCATACTTTACTTACTTACGTACTTTTCTTATTTGAGTACTTTATTTATTTTCATACTTTACTTGCGGACGTTTGGATTAATTGACGTGCAGATAAAGAAGGTAGTTCTGTAAACCGGTTTTATCGGCGATGCTCTGCACTGAAGATCTTAACGAGGTCACATGGTCCGTCACGCTATGCAATCAATGGGCAGAGCTCGTTTTTGTGGGGTGAGGCCCCGAGCTTCCCACCCTGTGTGTGTGTGTGTGTGTGTGTGTGTGTGTGTGTGTGTGTGTGTGTGTGTGTGTGTGTGTGTGTGTGTGTGTGTGTGTGTGTGTGTGTGTGTGTGTGTGTGTGTGTGTGTGTGTGTGTGTGTGTGTGTGTGTGTGTGTGTGTGTG
>JAFMOD010000901.1:13623-25715 GCA_019802435.1 Corydoras maculifer | reverse complement strand
GAAACGTTCTCCCAGAATGGACACGTGGAACCCCCTTCCGACCCTAGCAGATGATTAAAGGGGAAGATAATGAATTAATTAATACAAAGAAAAAAATGGCAAGGTGGTGGTTGGCATGTTCTCCTCTCAGCGCTTGGGATACAGGTTGGAATCTCGATCTGGGTGGAGTTTGCATGTTCTCCCCATGTCCACTCATGCCACAGTCCGTAAACATGGATTCGAGGTAAAGAAAAAGCTCTAATTGCCCCATATAGTGTGTGTGTGTGTGTCCAGTGATAGATTCACACCCGGTCCAGGGTGTCCACCCCATGCCCCAACATCCTCCCCTGTACGTCCTCCCCTCCACATTGTGTCCCAGATCAGTGAGCCCTTTAATAATCGGAACGCTGACTCGGCAGCTTTGGAAGAGCCACTCGGGTGCCGGTGAGGGGAACGGCCTGTGCTTCAGAGTAGACGTCTTATTGTGGACTGGAGTTTAGTTTACGTTCTGCCCCGGAGTTCCGTTCTAAAGCGGAACCTGATGAGAAGCAGGCGGCGGCGGCGGCTCCGAATCTGACGCCAGGGAACCGAATAATGAATTCAATGTTAAACGGCGGCGACGGGGCGCAGAATAAAAGCATTCGCAGAAATTTAAACTCCTGCAAGAGCGTTTCTGTTCTCATCACACACACACACACACACACACACACACACACACACACACACGCAGAGGAAATGTTATTACAGCCACTTAACACTTAACACACCGCTAATCTCACAACACACCAGGAACTATTGATTTCGATCGGTCAGAACCCTGCGGCCGGTCAGCGTGACGAACCGACTTCATACGGTTTTAAATCAGGGCATGAGAACATTCATAATGCATTATAAGTGTGTTTATAATGAAGTAATATGATATGGGGGGGAGGGGACCGGTGGCTTAGTGGTTTAGCATGTTCTCCTCTCAGCACTAGGGATTCCCGGTTCGAATCCCCATCTGGGTGGAGTTTCCATGTTCTCCCCGTGTCCACGTGGGTTTCCTCCGGGTTCTCCGGTTTCCTTACACAGTCCAAAGACATGGATCAAGTCAATTGAGTTTTCCAAATTGCCCCATATAGAGTGTGTGTGTGAGTGAGTGTGTGTCCATTAATAGATTGCCCCCCTGTCCTGGGTGTATCTGCCCAGCGCCCAAAACGATCTCCCCTGGATGGGCATGGGGAACCCCCCCCACACACACTCACACACAACCCTAATAGAGGATAAAGCAGAAGATGGATGGATATGAGGGGGCGTGGCTTTAATTCTGAATAAAGCCCATAAAGAGGTGTTCTGAGTCCCGGCGTGTAGTGGAGAACAGCGCCACCTCTTTACGTGATTTATTCAGAATAATGCACAACCTCGAGAGTCTGATTGCTTTAATAAAACACTTACAAACTTAAACACTATAATAAAAAAACAACGAGCTTTGATTCAGAAATGTCTTTATTAAAAACTAAATCGTTAATAATCTGATCTTCCGCAAAAGTAATCTGTTCGCTGAGTAACAGGATTCTGGTTTCTCTTACCATCAAACGCGGCCATCCAGTGGCCAAATTACAGAACGCAGTTTATAAACAGTGTAAGAGGTTTAGTGCTGATCTTTGTTCATTCATTCATCATCTCCCACTTTATCCTCTATTAGGGTCGTGGGGGGTGGGGTGGGGGGGGTTCCCCATGCCCATCCAGGGGAGAATGTTTTTGGCGCTGGGCAGATAGGGGGGACAGGGGGGTAATCTATCACTGTACACACACTCACTCACACAGACACACTCTATATGGGGCAATTTGGAAAACTCAATTGACTTGATCCATGTTTTTGGACTGTGGGAGGAAACCGGAGAACCCGGAGAAAACCCACGCAGACACGGGGAGGACATGGAAACTCCACCCAGATGGGCATTCGAACCGGGAATCCACAGCACTGAGAGGAGAACATGCTAAACCACTAAGCCACCGTGCTGCCCGTCATAATAATAATACAGAATGATGATTAATGAAATACAGGTTCTTTGTTTCGACGCGCTGTGGTGCGATGGGGTCACCTGGGTTTAGAAATCCGTACAAACTTCTTTGAAAGCGCCTCTGATCGGGTCGTTATGGCAGCGAGGTCACGTCTTTGTGCGTCGGTCTCATTGTTGTTCGACGGTGGGTGGCGGATTGCGTGACGCGACACAAAGCGCCGATTCCAAGGCGCCGCGGCGACGTTCCGTCGGTGAGGTCAGACGTTCCGTCGGGGTGAGGCTTTCCTCCTTTGTTTCCATGTTCACACAGGACGGATCGCCAATCCACCACCGGGCACACACTCACCCACCACAGACATATATACAGAATATGGGGCAATTTAGAGCAGCCGATTCACCTTGAATCCATGGTTTTGGACCGTGGGAGGAATCCGGGAAACCCAAAGGAAACCCACATGGATATGGGGAGAACATGCAAACTTCAGCCAGAACGGGATTCGAAGTTGAAATCCCCAGCACTGAGAGGAGAACATGCCAACCACCACGCTGCCGTATTAAATATATCATTATGTAATTACAAAAATACAATTAAAAAAAATATCTCATTAGGGTTGTTTATCTTAAAAAATAATTTTAATAAAATTTTTTAATGACTGATGTTACAACCGCCTCTCATTGCTCGGCATCCAGGTTCGAATCCCAATCAGGGTGGAGATTGCATGTCCGTGTGAGTTTCCTCCGGGTTCTCCGAACCTGGAACCTGAATTTAATTAAATTATTAAAAATTTTAAATTAAATATTGTTTAAAGATATATGTATATATAAAACCCTAACAGCATTTTTGTAAATTAAAATGTAATTGTATTTGAATCGTCAGATCCCGACGTTTGCGTTTTGAGACGCGACTTTTGTAACTTTAACGTAATAAATGAATAAAAAACAAATAAAATCAGGATGTTATATTTATTTTACAAATTACGTAATAATATATTAAAATACATCAACATAGTGGTTGGCATGTTCTCCTCTCAGCGCTGAGGAACTCGATCGGGGTGGAGTTTGCATGTTCTCCCCGTGTCCATGTGGGTTCCCTCCCACAGTCCAGAAACATGGATTTAAGGTCAATTTAGTGCTCTAAATTGCCCCATATAGTGTGTATGGGATAGATCCCCCTACCCCCCCCCCCCCAAGCAGCAGATAATGAATAAATGAATAAATGAAAATATTTCTTGAATCAAACTATAAGATTCAAAAAGTACAAAAAAACAAACAAAAAAAAAGTTTTTTAATTCTCCTTTGATGTCGCCGCCTGAACTTCGCAGCTCTTCCCGCGTTTTGAGTCGTAATTAAAGGTTTTACACCGCGGCGCTGAATAACCGCCGAGTCATGATGCGTAACGCCTGGAAATGTCAGATTGTCTTATTGTCGGCGAGTCGTTTATTCTGTAACGAGCGCAGAGATGAGCGGGCCAATCAGACACCACGCCCGGCGTCGTTAACACAAGGAAACGAGGTCAGCGTGGAGCGTACGGCGGAGCGCCATGAGATGATGATGATGTATTAGAGAACATGCAAACCCACCAATGAGCAATCACTCTGAAAAATGCTGACTAATGGATGACATTTAATAATCATTAATTATTAAGCAGTGTGACTCGGTGGCGTTGTGGTTACCCTGTCCTCCACTCAGTGCTGGGGGTCCAGGTTTGAATCCTGATTTGGGTGGAGGTTCCATGTTCTTCCCGTGTCCATGTGGGTTTCCTCCTACAGTCCAAAAAACAAGGTAAATTGGCTGCTTTAAATTGCCCCTATATAGTGTGTGTGCACAATAATACATTAACAATCAACCAGACTGCCTTGGCCACACCCCCTTTCTGCTCTCCACGTTCTCAGCTCCTGAACTTTGTATTTCTGCAGGTCCACTCTGTAGTCCATCTGTTAGTGTTCTACAGGACATACTGTGTCCTCTGTCCTCTAACGCTCCAATAGTACCACCACAGAGCAGGGGGTATTGGGTGGGTGACTTAGTCCTATCCCGGCAGTGTGACACACAACAGACCAACAATCCACCACCCAAATGATACCAACAGGGGACGAACAACAACACAGAACTACAAACTCCATCTATATAGTACGGGGAGGACATGGAGGGGTTCTGTAGGTAATAAAACACGCAGATTGTCCCTTTTATGTGCGTTATGGCGGATGTTCCGTTAGTTATCCAGTTAAAGTTTAATGAAGACTGTTTTCAGATGAAACAGCATTCATCATTTATACGGCGGAACCCTGACGGCGGGAGGCGCAGGTCTCGGGCCCCTGGTGTCCCGGCGGAGTTGTACAAATACTGCCACATGCAATTTCATGCATTATTTATTCCACCGGCTCCATTATTAATGACAAATAAGTGCTTCATTGAACCACAAATCCATCTACAAGTGAGTTCAGAGTCTTTAGGGATCGGGGGAACCTGTGGGAGCCGAGCGCAGAGGAGGGACCGTCCTCGCCGAGGACACGTTTATAACGTGTTACGACCCGCTTCATAAGCATACAGCACGGCGACACAACGCATCTAATTAATATCTCATTAATAATATTCTTATTTTTAATACTGATGGAGGTTAACATTAGAGGTTTTTGGGAACATTTGTATTTTGAAAGGTCACCGTTTCTACGAGCTGTTTATAATGCGTTATAAACACGTACGCAAATCTGAGTCCAATAATAAAGTAATAAAGTGGAATGATGGAGTTACAATAAGTGATTTTATTATTATTATTATTATTTGATTGTGATTTTCTAATTAATGCTTTTATACTGTGAGCACTTTGCTACAAATTAAAAGTGCGTTATAAATCCAATGTATTATTATTAATTATTAATTATATATAATTAATATTAATATATATAATTATATATAAATAAATATTAACTATTTTATTATTATTATTATTATTATTATTATTATTATTATTATTATTATTATTATTATTATTATTATCCTGGAGAATGTTTATGTTGGAGGTTTCTCTAATGGAGGTTCCTCTGGTGGCGGTTCCTCTGATGGAGGTTCCTCTGATTGAGGTTCCTCTGGTGGCAGTTCCTCTGATGGAGGTTCCTCTGATTGAGGTTTCTCTAGTGGAGGTTCCTCTGATGGATGTTCTCTGCTGAAGGTTTTCCTAGTGGAGGTTCCTCTAATGCAGGTTTACCGGTGGAGGTTTCTCAGATGAAGTTTTCTCAAATGAAGGTTCTCTGATGGAGGTTTTCTGATGGAGGTTCTCTGGTGGAGGTTTCTCTGTTGAAGGTTTCTCAAATGAAGGTTCTCTGATGGAGGTTCTCTGGTGGCAGTCTCTTAGGTGGAGTTTTCTCTGATGGAGGTTCTCAGGTGGAGGTTCTTTGGTGGAGGCTTCTCTGGTGGAGGTTCTTGGTGGAGGTTCTCTGATAGAGGTTCTCTGGTGGAGGTTCTCTGATAGAAGTTCCTCTGGTGGAGGTTCTTTGGTGGAGGTTCCTCTGATGGAGGTTTGTTAAATGGTGACTTAAGCTGAAACCTGCAGAGAGAACTGTATTTTGTTTCTGAGATTGAGCGTGACGAGCGAGTGATGAGCGTGTGGAGCAGCCGGGGAACATGGAGAAGAAACGAGGTTCTTCATCCGCCTGCAGAACCGAAGGCCTTTGCTGCTGATAAAGTTGGCAGGATTCAATTAACTGCAGTCAATTCAAATTTGGCGTTGCGTTACCATCACCTCGTTCCCCATCCCCCCCCCCCCCCCCCCCCAAAACCCCCCCCCCCCCCCCCCCCCCCCCCCCCCCCCCCCCCCCCCCCCCCCCCCCCCCCCCCCCCCCCCCCCCCCCCCCCCCCCCCCCCCCCCCCCCCCCCCCTAAATGTTTCACTTATAGCGATTACAATAGCAGCAACTCGTTAAAAAACAATGAATAAATTCGTTATTCAGACAAAAGCGAGAGTTTTTCTTTAAAATGCAGTCAGTCAAGCGGTCGTGCACCGGTGGTTGCTATAGTGACCTGATGGCCATGTGATGTTTGTTAGAATTAATTATTTAATAAACAAAAACCTGCTAACACTTTCTTTCTATGAATGTGTTATTTATAATGCATTATAAACACATTCATAGAGTTTTATAATGATTTGTCACTTCTTATAAGCCCGATAGATGTTAATCGCCACACTCATACAGTGTTCTAAAGTACTTGCTATAAGGCTTCATAACACAAAGTGACATAATGCTTTATAACATGCATATTTAAAATGTGTATTCGCTTATTGTAGAGGCCAGGGTCATAAAGCACATCAACAGAGGCTTATGACAAGTGTTATGAAGCATTATGAACATTTATAAAGCCTCACAAATGTGTTTATAATGCATTATTAAAATCGGATTCACTGAAAGTTCCATCTTATAGGTAGATATTATGATGCATTATGTCACTCTGTGCTATGTCATATTGTTATAACACATTATGGATGTGCTTGTGAACAAACTATATAAGCACTTTAAGTGTTATGAAGCAGTATAAATACTTTGTAACACTATGAATGTGTTAATAATGCATTATGAATACTGAATTCATAGAAAGTGTTACCCTATAGTTGAAAATTATAATGCCTAATGTCATAATGTTATAACACTTTATGAGTGTGGTTATGAACATCTATGTACATTACCACAGGCTTACGTCAAGTGTTATAAAGCTTTATTAATGTGTTTTTAATGCATTATGAATACCAGTTTCATATAAAGTGTTATCTGATAGGTAATTATTATGATGCATTATGTCACTCTTTGTTATAAAACCTTATGTCATATTGTTATAATACTTTACGAGCGTGGTTATGAACATCTATGTACAATTCCAGAGGCTTATGTCCAGTGTTATAGAGCTTTATTGTGTTTATAATGCATTATTAATACCGTTTTCATAGAAAGTGTTACTATAGGGAAGTATTATGACGCATTATGTCACTGTGTTATGAAACCTTGTCATATTGTTATAATACTTTATACTTGTGGTAATAACCATTTATATACATCACTTTGAGACAGGTGACATTTTAGAACCTGTCCACGGCTCCTCGTCCTGTTGGACTTTGATATTCAAATATACCCAAGCCCGTCCGAGCGGTGGCGTCCCGGCGGGGGAAGGACAGCCGTTACCGTGGAACCCTCCGAACCCCTCACAGACACTCAGCACACTGTGAGAAATGCCCCGCTGGCAGATCTCACTTCCACCGCCGAGCACCGGAGCGAGAGGAGATGAAGAGTCGGGCCGGACGTGTCCAGTTGATTAGGATGTTATTAAAGTGGGAGTGCGGCGGCTCAGGAGGACAGATGCACCCGCCGAATCGGCTGAGACAGGACGCTGGCTTCATACGTCTGAGGCAGGAGCCGTGTGCCAAAGCAAATAAAACGGAAGAAAAACAAGAAGGATTTCACCTTTAAACCTCCGCAACGGAATGAAATTGAGACGCATGAGACACTGTCTCTCCCCGGAGTAAAAGACAACAACACCGAACCAGTGTGAGGTTCTAATAACAGAGCGAGAGCAACGCTGACTCTGAAAACCTGGCCTTCAGAGTCAAACACACAGGATTACTGCAGCACGGCTAATGAATTCATAATGCATTATAATGCACAGACATAAACACATCATACACCTGGATGTTCATAATCGCAACCATGAAGTGTTATAACAATATGACATAAGACATAATGACATAGTGACATAATTCATTATAACATGTTATAAAGAGTCCATCTTTATAACAATTGTCCTACACAACAAGATGACAGCTTATAAGGTCGCTTTTCAGGCATTATGTCTATATTAAGTCTCATTTATGACCTTAATAAAAGAGACTGCATTCATATTAGTACATAAGGGCTTATAACATGTTATAACTGCTCTTTACAGACTTTAAATGAATAAATCTTTGTTTCCTTTGACATTCTTGAAAGTAACGAGCAGTTATAATCAAGTCATTATGTACTAAATAAATGCAACACTTATCATAGACCTTTGTTAATGTACATAGTTGTTTCATAATCATGAAGTATTATAACAATGTGACATAAGACTGTGTAACACAAAGTGACATAATGCATTATAGCATGTTTATTTTAACAGTTTATTTATAAAGCTTTATAACAATTGTGCTACATGAATGCATCCTGTGAAAATGACTTGATGACAGCTTATAAGCTCTCTTTTCAGGCATTATGTAGAGTGTCATTTTACCTTTATAAATGAGACTGCATTTATATTAGTACATAAGAACTTATAACACATTATAACTGCTCTTTACAGACTTTGGATAAAGCTTAATAGTCTTTGTGTCCTTGGACATTCTCACTGTAGTAATCTGTTATAATATACGAGAGCTTATACGCTTTCATAAAGGGTTATGAGCACTTATGTCACCATGTGTTATAAAGCCTTATTGTATATTGTAAAGCTTTATGAATGTGTTTATAATGCATTATCAATGCCGGATTTATAGAAAATGTTATTTAAATAAATGTTTTTGTTGATTTTTTGCAAAGATTTTTTGCATACATGTGGCATAGTTGGCATGTTCTCCTCTCAGGTTCACATCCTAATCTGGGCGGAGTTTGCATGTTCTCCCCGTGTCCGTGTGGGTTTCTTGCGGGTTCTCCGGGTTCCTCCCCCAGTCCATAAACATGTATTCCAGGTGAATTGGCTGCTTTAAATTGCCCCATATTCTGTATGTAACCCTGATTTGTCCTCGGTAAAATTTCGGAGCTGAAGCGTAAAAGGCTGCAGAGGAACCTTGAAGCCACTGGGCTACGACCACGGTTTTGATGTTTTGGTTCCGTCCGTTGATTAGAGTTACAGAACCACCTGCATTTCTTTATAGAGATTGAAAAACATTGGACTGGGATTTCCGACGGAACGGCGCGAGCCGACGGTCCGAACCAGGACGTGAAGGACCGGCGGCGGTCGATGAGATCGATGAGATCGATGCGCGGCGTTACGGATGAAGATGAGATTTCCATATGAAGAGCCTGCGTTTGGTAAGAATGAGATATCGATGGCCTTCTACATCCACTTGTCAGATCGTCCAGGATAAAGCACTTTCCTTCGGTTCAGATGAGACGTATTAGAATGCTAACCACCTTTAATCTCGCCGCGTGTGCTGAGGGATTCTTGCTGCGGAAAATCAATGCCGGGATAAGCTTCAGAGAAGTTACAAACCACGAGGCTTGAGGACTGTGTCGAGAAATACTGTTTAGGATGTACAGTACCGGTTAAAAGCTAGGCCACGCCCCCTTCCGGCTCCATCCTCCATGTCCTCCCCATAGCATATAGAGGGAGTTTGTAGTTCCAGTTCCAGACTGTAGTCCATCTGTGTTCTGTGTTTTTGTTCGCCCCCTGTTGGTTCTCAGGAGCATCACAAAGCAGGTATCATTTGGGTGGTGGATTGTTGAGTAAAAAAAATGGTAGTTCCGCTCCTTAAATCTGATTGGCTGAGACGTTGGTCCGGCCAACAATATCGTTAACAATATCAATCGTATCAACACGGGATATACAATGCATTCATTTAAATCATAGAATACAGATTAATATTCAAATTCCAGATTTACGCTGTTTTTATAAACTGCGTTCTGTAATTTGGCCGCTAGATGGCAGTGTTTGATGGCTAGAGAAACCGGAATCCTGTTACTCAGCGTGTCACTCTCCATGTTCTCACTTCCACTTCCCGTAAAGATGGACTTTGTAGTTTTCCAGTTCCAGACTGTCGAGAACTACAACGTAGAACACGGCGCGCCGAAAGGGGGCGTGTCCTAACTGTCGACTGCAGTAAGGTGATTGATTCGCTGGACATGGTGCGCCATAGTGTGTTCAGCATCACACTGATTGTAAGCATGGCCCCCCGGTGGTGAAGGTGTGGAACTGCAGGTCTCAATTGGAGGTTCTAATCGCACCAATAAAAAAAGAAAACTCCAATTTACGAATGTGGGCCCCTGAGCCCGGCCCTGAGCCCCAGTTGTTAGACCCCAATAAGTTAGAACCGCAGTGTCGAACCCTCGGCCGGAGATTCTATTCCCGTCTCCGTCCCGTCGAACAAAAAAAACATTAAATCCGTTCTCGTTCTGACGGAGCAGAACCCTGAAGCTCTGTTACCACCCCCCCTCCCCCCGCCGCCCCCTCATTCCGCCGATCATCTGATTGGTGCAATCATGAAAGCGTTGCGGTCCTGATTAAAGCGGAACGAGCCGGCCCTCGCCATCGGGATCCGGATGAGATCGGGAGCGTGGCCCTCATGCTCCTGATAAGACCACTCATTAGAATTTTAATGCACTTGTGCGAATCATTAGTTTCATTTCTGCTGCCCGATCGTCGGTCCGAGTCTCTGTAATTATACACTTTCACGGCGGAGCCGGGATTTCAGTCGGAGACGCGCGTCGGGCCGTCGGTTAAATTCTGCTTCAAATGTCATCCCCCGCCAATTTGTTTGGCTCTCGCCTTCAGACAAAGGACGGAGGATGGAACCGGCGCGCGTAAACACCCCGTCTGCGGCGGTATTGTGTTCAGTCGGTCACCTGAAACCAATCAACCCAAACCACCAAAGCGTCGACTGGTGGGATGGACCGGTTAACGCCGCCATTATTACAGATATTACGTTGTTTCTACAAATTCCGTATGACATCACAAGCACACGGTGGCGGAGTGGTTGGCATGTTCTACTCTCAGTGCTGAGGGTCCAGGTTCGAATCACGATGTGGGTGGAGTTTCCATGTTCTCCCCGTATCCCACAGCCTATATGTATATATTGATTAGTGACTATTGTAGTCAAAAGTTAGGCCACGCCCCCTTGTGGCTCCATCCTCCATGTCCTCCACTTGTTGGTCCCCTGTTGGTCCTCTGTTCTCTTTTATATATGCATAAAAGGCAGAACCTGTTACCTACAGGACCCCTCAAAAGCGTGTTGTGGCTCCATCCTCCATGTCCTCCCCGTACCATACAGATGGGGTTTGCAGTTCTCCAGTTCCAGACTGTAGTCCATCTGTGTTCTGTGTTGTTGTTCGTCCCCTGTTGGTATCATTTGGGTGGTGGATTGTTGTTCTGTTCTGTGTCACACTGCCGGGATAGGACTAATGCCCCCACCCAATAGCCCCTGCTCTGTGGTGGTACTATTGGGGTCCTGAGCGTTAGAGGACAGAGGACACAGTATGTCCTGTGGAACTGGACTACAGAGTGGACCTGGAGAACTACAAAAAGGGGGCGTGGCCTAACCTCTGTGTGTCAGATCAAAAGCATCAGACTGTGTGTTGTTAGATGTGAAGATGAAACGTCATGGCTTTGAATATTCTTTGATTACAGTTGCTGTTGCCATGGCGACGGTGGCGGTTAATAGCGCGGCGCTGTTAGATAATCGAATTCAGAACGTGGATCTGCGAGGTTCGTACAACGTAGCGTCGTCTTTCAAGGACATTGTGTCCAGCTTGTTTCCTTCCTCTCTTTTTTTTTATCTCTTTCCCTCTCGCGCTGTTTTCAATCAGTCTCTGTCTGATTGCTCTGGGATTACCGAGCTTCTGAACACACACACACACACACACACACACACCACTACACTTCCACCACACCATTAACAGCCTTCCATATAAAACAGTCCTGCAGTAAGTGATGGTAAACCAAACACTCGCAAAAAAAATGGAAAACAGACCGGAGTAATCACACACAGATAGAACTGATTTAAATATATACAATATGGACCTGTGGACAAGAACATCCTCACATGACCTATACAGAAGCAGGGATCTAAAATGTTAGGCCACGCCCCCTTGTGGCTCAATCTTCCATGTCCTCCATGTACCATACAGATGAAGTGTGTAGTTCTCCAGTTCCAGACTGTAGTCCATCTGTGTTTTGTGTTGTTGTTTGCCCCCTGTTGGTTCTTAGGGGCATCACAGAACAGGTATCATTTGGGTGGAGGATTGTTGATGGTCAGTTCTGCAGTCACACTGCCGGGATAGGACTAACACCCCCACCCAATAACCCCTGCTCTGTGGTGGTACTATTGGGGTGACATCAGTTCTTTAACGCTTCAGATTTCTGTAAAAAGCGGGAAATGCAA
>JAFMOD010000900.1:82847-94071 GCA_019802435.1 Corydoras maculifer | reverse complement strand
GGGGGGGGGGGGTCCCCATGCCTATCCAGAGGAGAACGTTTTGGGTGCTGGGCGGATACACCCAGGCACACAGTCTTAAATGGGGCAATTTAAAGCATTCAATTTACCCTAAATCCATGTTTTTGGACTATGGGGGTAAACCCGGAGGAAACCCACACGGACACGGGCAGAACATGGAAACTCCACCCAGATCCCTGGCGCTGAGAGGAGAACATGCTAACCACTAAGCAATCACAAAACACAAAGATGTACAAAAAGAAGTTTATTTCAAACGTCGAACTGGAAGCAACAGCCTCAATCGCTTTGGCCTCATTAGATTTAAAGTTCATACTACATACACTCACCGGCCATTTTATTAGGTACAGAGGCTCATTGGTTCTCCACTGATCATATAGATGGACTTTGTAGTTCTACATTTCCATTCTGTAGTCCATCTGTTCCTCTACATACTCTGTTAGGCCGCTTTAGTATGTTCTCTGATGATCAGGAACCCCACAGAGCAGTATTATTAGGGTGATGGACGATGGTCCGAGTGGATCAGACCCCTGTATGTTCTGATTGGTGGACAGTTCTCTGATCCACTCATACAGCACAACACACACTTACACACATGCACCACCATGTCAGCATCACTGCAGTACTGCCCATCATCCACCACATACTGAGAATACCTCCTGATCATCGGAGAACATACTAAAGTGGCATAACAGAGTATGTAGAGCAACAGATGGACTACAGAATGGAACTGTAGAACTACAAAGTCCATCTATATGATCAGTGGAGAACCAATGAGCAGAACCTAATAAGTGTATGTTCTGATTGGTGGACTGTTCTCTTTCCAGCAGCACTGCTGTGTCTGATCCACTCATACAGCACAACACACACTCACACACCTGCACCACCATGTCAGCATCACTGCACCATCATCCACCATTGTCCTGAGAACACCTCCTGATCGTCGGAGAACATACTAAAGCGGACTAACAGAGTATGTAGAGAAACAGATGGACTACAGAATGGAATTGTAGAACTACAAAGTCCATCTATATGATCAGTGGAGAACCAATGAGCTGCACCTAATGAGTGTATGTTCTGATTGGTGGACTGTTCTCTTTCCAGCAGCACTGCTGTGTCTGATCCACTCGTACACAACACACACTCACACACCTGCACCACCATGTCAGCATCACTGCAGTACTGACTATCATCCACCACCGTACTGAGAACACCTCCTGATCATCAGAGAACATACTAAAGCGGCCTATCAGAGTATGCAGCATTGCAAATCTCTTGCTCCGCCTTTTGAGACGAGATACATTAAACCCATAACCAACTCAATAATTCATATATACTAAAAATAAACCAAAAATAAGATCAAACGCTCCTGTGCTCAGGTTTACACATGAAACATCTCCTAAAGAGCGAGATAGTATCTTGTTATGAAGTCATTATGTTATCAAAGTTCCATCTATCCATCGGGTCCGCGTCGCGGGGGCATCCAGCAAAGCAAAGAAGCCCAGATGCCCCCATCCCAAGCTGCCTCCTCCAGGCCAATCAAGAGACATAATCTCTCCATCTTGTCCTGGGTCTTCTCCCAGTTACATGCCCGGAACTCCCCACCAGGGAGGCGTCTGGGAAGCATCTGGCCCAGATGCCCCAACCACCTCAGCTGGGGGAGCTAAATATTGGAGAACATCCTAAACAAAGTATGTAGAGCAACAGATGGACTACAGAATGGAACTATAGAACTACAAAGTCCATCTATATGATCAGTGGAGGAACAGCGAGCCTGCTGTACCTAATGAAATGACATTAAAACATCTACCGGCTCATTGGATGACGAAGACACATTCATACAGAAGATAAAATGGAAGGATACGTCTACAGATCTACACACACGTCTTCCAAGTGCTTCGTTGGGGCTGACGATTCATGAACATCAACTATAATAATATAAAAGAATAATAGAATCAGCAACCTGGCATCAAGTATTGAAAAGCATTATTAAACGGTAGTTCCGGTTCTTAAATCTGATTGGCTAAGCCGTTTGTCCAGCCGTGACACATTAAAGACAATAACACACACCTTTGAGTGCTTTACGTTCATATCAATGTATGATATATAATACACATTTCACCTGATGTGTTTTTAATTAACAGCATTCTGTAATTTGGTCACTAGATGGCAGTATTTGACAGTTGATTGAGTCACTGTAAAAGCTGATATACATTTTTCCCCAATCAGCTGTCAAATACTGCCATCTAGTGACCAAATTACAGAATGCAGTTAATTAAAAACACATTGGGGGAAAATGTATCATATATCAGTTTTTACAGTGACTTAATGTGTTTTGAATTAACTGCATTCTGTAATTTGGTCACTAGGTGGCACTATATAACAGTTCCGGTACTTAAATTTGATACAATAATGACACATTAATAACAATAAAACACCTCTGAGAGCTTTACGTTCATATCAATGCATGATATATAATTCATTTTTCCCCTGATGTGTTTTTAATTAACTGCATTCTGTAAATTGGTCACTAGACGGCAGTATTTGACAGGTGTTTGGGGAAAAATTTTATATCAGTTGACCCAATCACCTGTCAAATACTGCCATCTACTGACCAGACTACAAAATGCAGTTAATTAAAAAAATGTATCATGCATAAGTTTTTACAGTGACCCAATGTTTTTAATTAACTGCATTCTGTAATTTGATCACTAGATGGCAGTATTTGAAAGCCTGACAAAAAAAAAACGATAAAAGTAAATTTATTCATTCATTCATTATCTTCCGCATTATCCTCTATTAGGGTCGCGGTGGGGTTCCCCATGCCCATCCAGGGGAGAACGTCTCGGGCGCTGGGCAGATAGACCCAGAACAGGGCGCCAATCCATCGCTGGGCACACACTCACTCACACACACACACTCTATATGGGGCAATTCGGAGATTTTAATTGACTTGATCCATGTTTTTAGACTGTGGGAGGAAACCGGAGAACCCGGAGGAAACCCACGCAGACACAGGGAGAACATGGAAACTCCACCCTGATGGGGATTCGAACCGGGAATCCCTAGCGCTGAGAGGAGAACATGCTAAACCACTAAACCACCGTGCCATTTAAAGTGCAATAAAAATATAATTGAATCAGTAACACGGCATCATTCTGTAATTTGGTCACTAGATGGCGGTATTTCACAGTTGATTGGGTCACTGTAAAAACTGGTCTATATTATGTCTTGCTTAATCAGGTCATATTGTATGAAGTACATTAATTGTAATTGGTCGCCGCGGCAACATTAACGTGAGGAAATAATTTAAAAGGCAGAATATGACAAAAAAAACGACAAAGTTTAATAAAAATATAATAATAGAATCAGTATTATGGCATCATTCTGTAATTTGGTCACTAGATGGCAGTATTTCACAGGTGATTGGGTCACTGTAAAAACTGGTCTATATTATGTTGTGGAAAACAAGATTAATAACAATTTGGCTTTCAATAAACGTATTTATGAATCAAATCTTGTTTTTTTTTAAAATATGGTTTGTTTGTATATGTTTTATAAAGTAATAAGACACTCAAGGTTGAGTATTATTGGGAATAAACCACTCACAGGCCTAACGACACCTCTTTCCCGTGATTTATTCACGATAATGCACACCCTCTCGTACCTTTCTGCTTAATCAGGTCACAATGTATGAAGTACAGAGTGTAATTGGTTGCCGCGACAACATTAATAACATAAGAAAACACTTTATAAGGCAGAATATGACAAAAGTCTCACAAAAAACAACGTAAAGTTCAATAAAAATATAATAATAAAATCAGGAACATGGCATCATTCTGTAATTTGGTCACTAGAGGGCAGCATTTAAGAGTTGATTGGGTGACTAAAAATTGGACTACATTATGTTGTGGAAAACAAGATAATTAGCAATTTGGCTTGCAATAAACGTATTTATGAATCAAATCTTGTTTTTTTTTTAAAAATATGGTTTGTTTTTATATGTTTTATAAAGTAATAAGACACAAGGTTGAGTATTATTGGGAATAAACCACTCACAGGCCTAACGACACCTCTTTTCTGTGATTTATTCACGATAATGCACACCCTCTCGTACCTTTCTGCTTAATCAGGTCACAATGTATAAAGTATGGAGTGCAACACGGTCGCCGCGACAACAATATTAACATAAGGAAACACTTTATAAGGCAGAATATGACAAAAGTCTCACAAAAAACAACGTAAAGTTCAATAAAAATATAATAATAAAATCAGGAACATGGCATCATTCTGTAATTTGGTCACTAGAGGGCAGCATTTGAGAGTTGATTTCTTTCTTGTTTTTTTTTTTAAATATAGTTTGTTTGTATATGTTTTATAAAGTAATAAGCCACTCGAGGTTGAGTATTATTGGGAATAAACCACTCACAGGCCTAACGACACCTCTTTCCCGTGATTTATTCACGATAATACACACCCTCTCGTACCTTTCTGCTTAATCAGGTCACAATGTATGAAGTACAGAGTGTAATTGGTTGCCGCGACAACATTAATAACATAAGAAAACACTTTATAAGGCAGAATATGACAAAAGTCTCACAAAAAACAACGTAAAGTTCAATAAAAATATAATAAAATCAGGAACATGGCATCATTCTGTAATTTGGTCACTAGAGGGCAGCATTTGAGAGTTGATTTCTTTCTTGTTTTTTTTTTAAATATGGTTTTAAATATGGTTTGTTTGTATATGTTTTATAAAGTAATAAGCCACTCGAGGTTGAGTATTATTGGAAATAAACCACTCACAGGCCTAACGTGATTTATTCACGATAATGCACACCCTCTCGTACCTTGTTGCTTAATCAGGTCATAATGTATGAAGTATGGAGTGCAACACGGTCGCCGCGACATTATTAACGTGAGGAAACACTTTAAAAGGCAGAATATGACAAAAGTCTGACAAAAAAAGTGATGTAAAGTTCAATAATATGAAATATACAACAAATATAATAATTGAATCAGTAACATGGCATCAAGGCGGCACGGTGGCTTAGTGGTTAGCACATTCGCCTCTCAGCGCTAGGGATTCCCGGTTCGAAATCCCCATCTGGGTGGAGTTTCCATGTTCTCCCCTGTGTCTGCGTGGGTTTCCTCCGGGTTCTCCGGTTTCCTCCCACAGTCCAAAAACATGGATCAAGTCAATTGAATTCTCCAAATTGCCCCATATAGAGTGTGTGTGTGTGAGTGAGTGTGTGCCCAGCGATGGATTGGCGCCCTGTCCTGGGTCTGTCTGCCCAGCGCCCGAGACGTTCTCCCCTGGATGGGCATGGGGAACCCCACCGCGACCCTAATAGAGGATAAGCGGAAGATAATGAATGAATGGATGAACATGGCATCATTCTGTAATTTCGTCACTGGATGGCAGTATTTCACAGTTGATTGGGTCACTGTAAAAAATGGTCTATATTATGTTGTGGAAAACAAGATATATATTTTAATATACATATTTTTTTAATATGGTTTGTTTGTATATGTTTAGTAATAAGACACTTGAGGTTGTGTATTATTGGAAATAAATCACTCAAAGGCCTAACGACACCTCTTTCCTGTGATTTATTCACGATAATGCACACCCTCTCGGACTTTGTTGCTTAATCAGGTCACAATGTATAAAGTATGGAGTGTAATTGGTCGCCGCGACAACAATATAAACGTAAGGAAACACTTTAAAAGGCAGAATATGACAAAAGTCTGACAAAAAAAACGATGTAAAGTTAACTCCCTGTGCTCTTACATCCATAACTTACTCGATTATTTGTAGATAGCATGTTGGGTAAATATCACAAGAGTCACACACAACGCTGACAGCCTGCACAAACCAAAAAACATCTGGAAGAAGAAAAAAAAATACACAAATAAAATAGAAATTGTGGTGGCGCTGAACTGCGAAGCCCATGCGCTGGTCAGGGAGGTTGATTAACGCAAGTGATCCGGTGAGCCGTGACATCACATGCCGAGGGGAGGGATTCCATGGACCCGACTGGAGAGGGACTTCGGCGAGCGCCACCATGCCAACACATCTGTAAAGTGTTAAAGAAGCCCATTCCCGTCGGGAGAACCCCCGTCTCCGGTCCTTATTCGTGCCCACCCCTCGTTACATTAATGATTCTCCACGCAGCGCAACGTCCCATCACAAATTCATTCATTCATTATGTCCCGATTTATCCTCTATTAGGGTCGCGGTGGGGTTCCCCATGCCCATCCAGGGGAGAACGTTTTGGGCGCTGGGCAGATAGACCCAGGACAGGGCGCCAATCCATCGCTGGGCACACACTCATTCACACACACTGTATATGGGGCAATTTGGAGAATTCAATTGACTTGATCCATGTTTTTGGACTGTGGGAGGAAACCGGAGAACCCGGAGGAAACCCACATGGACACGGGGAGAACATGGAATCTCCACCCAGATGGGGATTCGAACCGGGAATCCCCAGCGCTGAGAGGAGAACATGCTAACCACTAAGCCTCCGTGCCTACCCCATCACAAATCATCCACCTAAACGTTCTACTGTCAACACCATCACCATCACCGGAAGAAAAATAACACACTGAAGAAAAAAAAGATGATTTGGTTATACAAACGGGTTCGAGTGGGTTTCCTTCCTCCCACAGTCCAAGAACATGGGTTCAAGATGAATTGAATGCTCTAAATTGCCCTATATAGATATTGTGTCGGTGTGTGAGTGCGCCAAATGATAGATTGGCACCTTGTGTATCTGCCCAGCACCTAAAATGTTCTCCCCTGGATGTGCAAGGATGAGGCAATTTAAGAGCAGCCTCTACACATGGACACGGGAGAACATAGACACTCCACCCAGATCGGGATTCAATTCATGTTCTCTTCAGTGATTCTCAGCACTGAGGAGAACATGCTAACCACCACACCACCATAGAAAACTTAACTGGGGCAATTTTAGAGCAGCCAATTCACCTTGAAATAACATTTTTGGACTTTGAAAGCAAACCCACATGGACACTCCACCCAGATCGGGATTCGAACCTGGATTCCCAGTGCTGAGAGCAGAACATGCTAACCACCACACCACCATAGAAAAGTTAACTGGGGCAATTTTAGAGTAGCCAATTCACCTTAAAATAACAGTGGACTTTTTTGGACAAACCCACATGGACACTCCACACAGATCGGGATTCAAACCTGGATTCCTAGCGCTGAGGAGAACATGCTAATCACCACGCCACCATGCCACCCTGGACAATTTAAATAGGGGCGATTTTAGAGTAGCCAATTCACCTTGAATCAACGTTATTGGACTGTGGAAGCAAACCCAGATGGACATCAGGAGAACATGGACACTCCACCCAGATCGGGATTCGAACCTGGATTCCCAGTGCTGAGAGGAGAACATGCTAACCACCACACCACCGTAGAAAACTTAACTGGGGCAATTTTAGAGCAGCCAATTCACCTTGAAATAACATTTTTGGACTTTGGAAGCAAACCCACATGGACAGTCCACCCAGATCGGGATTCAAACCTGGATTCCTAGCGCTGAGGAGAACATGCTAACCACCACGCCACCATGCCACCCTGGACAATTTAAATAGGGGCAATTTTAGAGTAGTCAATTCACCTTGAATCAACATTTTTGGACAGTGGAAGCAAACCCACAGGGACATAGGTAGAACATGGACACCAAGATCGAGATTCGAACCGGGATCCCCAGTGCTGAGGAGAACATGCTAACCACCACACCACCCAAGACTCTTTAAATAGGGGCGATTTCCGAGCAGCCAATTCACCTTGAATCAACATTTTTGGACTTTGGAAGCAAACCCAGATGGACACTCCACCCAGATCGGGATTCAAATCTGGATTCCTAGCGCTGAGGAGAACATGCTAATCACCACGCCACCATGCCACCCTGGACAATTTAAATAGGGGCAATTTTAGAGTAGCCAATTCACCTTGAATCAACATTTTTGGACTTTGGAAGCATATCCACATAGACACGGGGAGAACATGGACACTTCACCCAGATCGGGATTCGAACCGGGATTCCCAGTGCTGAGAGGAGAACATGCTAACCACCACACCACCATAGACAACTTAAATAGGGGCAATTTTAGAGCAGCCAATTCACCTTGAAATAACATTTTTGGACAGTGGAAGCAAACCCACAGGGACATAGGTAGAACATGGACACCAAGGTCGAGATTCGACCCGGGATCCCCAGTGCTGAGGAGAACATGCTAACCACCACACCACCCAAGACTCTTTAAATAGGGGCAATTTCAGAGCAACCAATTTACCTCGAATCAACATTTTTGGACTTTGGAAGCAAATCCACATGGACACAGGGAGAACATGGACACTCCACCCAGATCGGGATTCAAATCTGGATTCCTATAGTGCTGAGAAGAACATGCTAATCACCACGCCACCATGCCACCCTGAACAATTTAAATAGGGGCAATTTTAGAGTAGCCAATTCACCTTGAATCAACATTTTTGGACTTTGGAAGCATATCCACATAGACGCGGGGAGAACATGGACACTCCACCCAGATCGGGATTGGAACCTGGATTCCCAGTGCTGAAAGGAGAACATGCCACCCTAAAGACAATTTAGATGGGGGCAATTGAAAAACAGCTAACCAAAGTTAAATCCACGTTTTTGGACTGTGAGAGGAAACCAGAGAACCCAGAAAAACGCCACATGGACATGGGGACATGGGGACAACGTGGAGACTCCACCCAGATCGGGATTGGAACCTGGATCCCCAGCACTGAGAGGAGAACATACCATGGCACCGTGTCTTGAATAAAATGAAACAATTAAATGACAAAATAAAAACCGGGGGAATTTTGTTGCTCGTGTGTTGGAACTCCCCAAAACCGTGTCAGTTAGGACAGATCCTCATTTGCATATTAACCGTGTGATTAACCGCGCTGCAGGGAAAGTCGACGGGGTTCGAGGAGCTCCTGCAGGAAAGGGTCCTCTGTGCAGTTGAGCGTCACCGTCACACCTCCGCCCCGCGGCTCAGCGCAGCGTCTCGGGGTGTTGGGGAGTGTGGGTGAGCAGTGAGGTATTACGGTGCACATAGGGGGCTCATGAGCGGTAGAACTTCTCATTGTAGCGGTGGATGGTGACGCAGCCGTGATAGGAGATGGGCCGAGGCATGGCCGCCACGCCCGTGACGATCCCCGTGGCTGGATCGTAGCACATGATGGTATCGGATGCCTCGCCACTCTCGCCCCGGCCGCCCAGGATGTAGATTTTGCCGTTACACACAGACATGCCGCAGCTCTCCTACACACACAGGTTTAGACTCCATGACTATGAGTGTAAAGGTTCACAAAATACACCGTATGGACCTCAGGGTTCTGTGGGGGGGAGGGGGGGGTGGAAGAGGGTGTTACCTGTTTGCTGAACGTATGCACCACGTGCATCCAGTAGTCCTCGAGGGGGTCGTAGCAGTAGATGGATTTGGTCAGGCCGCCGGACACGTATATGAGGTTGTTGAGCGACACGGCGGTGATGCAGCGCTTGGCGATGGGGATGTTCGCCCTCAGAAGCCAAACGTCAGATTCCGGGTCGTAGCACTGAACCTGAAACGAGATGGCCGTCATGTGACTGACTATGTTCAAAACATCCATAATCTTCTGCTTTATCCTCTATTAGGGTCACGGAGCGCAAAAAAAACACACACATACACTATATGGGGCAATTTGGATGGGGCAATTAAGAGCAGTCAATTCACCTTGATTCCATGTTTTTGGACCGTTAAGAAGAAACTGGAGAACTCAGAAAACCCATGCGGACATGGGGAGAACATGCAAACTCCACCAAGATCGGGATTCGAACATGCATCCCCATTGCTAAGAGGCAGATGTTCCGATTTGCTTCTACCTCTACTAGGGTTGTGGAGGTTCTCCATGCCCATCCAGGGGAGAACGTTTTGGGCGCCGGGCAGACACACACAGGACAGGGCGCCAATCTATCACTGGGCACACACTCACTCACACATACACACTCTATATGGGGCAATTGGGAGAATTCAATTGACCTTGATCCATGTTTTTGGACCGTGGGAGGAAACCGGAGAACCCGGAGGAAACCCACGTTTCGGGAGGAACCTTGTGAGGGCCGAGGCTCAGTGATGGACTTATCCTTTAATCTCCGTAAACCTGATTGGCCGTTTGTCCAGCCATGACAATCTTGTACCCCTCCTCCTTCGTATTAATGCACGATGTACAATACATATATTTTCCTGATTTTTTTTTTCCTTTCATAAACTTTTGGTATTTGGCCACTAGATGGCATTTGCTTGATAGAAAAACCAGTATCCTGATACTCGGCAATCAGCGTTCACTTTAAAAAACTGGACTAGATTATATCATCGTACATTTTATCTGCCATTTCGCTTTCAATAAACACATTTATGAATTAAACCCTGTTTTTTTATTATAGTGTGTTGGTTATTGTTTTATGAAAGTCATAAGACACTCGAGGTTGTGTATTATTGTGAATAAATCACGAGAAAACCATGGCACCTAACATCACCTGCTGGGCAGATACCCCAGGACACCGATTTATCACTGGATACACACTCACTCACACAGACACACTCTATATGGGGCAATTTTGAGAACTCAATTGACTTGATCCATGTTTTTGGACTGTAGGAGGTAACCGGAGAACCAGGAGGAAACCCACGTGGACACGGGGAGAACATGAAAACGCCACCCAGATGGGGATTCGAACCGGGAATCCCTAAAGCTGAGAGGAGAACATGCCAACCACTAAGCCACCTTACTGTTTATATTATTTTCTATTTATTGATTTTATATAATCGGGCGGCACGGTGGCTTAGTGGTTAGCACGTTCGCCTCTCAGCGCTAGGGATTCCTGGTTCGAATCCCCGTCTGGGTGGAGTTTCCATGTTCTCCCCGTGTCTGCGTGGGTTTCCTCCGGGTTCTCCGGTTTCCTCCCACAGTCCAAAAACATGGATCAAGTTAATTGAATTCTCAAAATTGCCCCATATAGAGTGTGTCTGTGTGAGTGAGTGTGTGCCCAGCGATGGATTGGCGCCCTGTCCTGGGTCTATCTGCCCAGCGCCCGAGACGTTCTCCCCTGGATGGACATGGGGAACCCCACCGCGACCCTAATAGAGGATAAGCGGG
>JAFMOD010000900.1:12554-39368 GCA_019802435.1 Corydoras maculifer | reverse complement strand
AGCGATAGAATACATCACTTTATCATTTCTAACACAATCCATCGCGGAGGGGGGGGTCTCCATGCCCATCCAGGGGAGAACGTCTCGGGCGCTGGGCAGATAGACCCAGGACAGGGCGCCAATCCATCGCTGGGCACACACTCACTCACACAGACACACTCCATATGGGGCAATTTGGAGAATTCAATTGACTTGAGTCCATGTTTTTGGACTTTGGGAGGAAACCGGAGAACCCAGAGAAAACCCATGTGGACACAGGAAGACCATGGAAACTCCACCCAGATAGGAACCGGAAATCCCTAGTGCTGAGAGGAGAACATGCCAACCACTAAGCCACCGTGCCGCACCAATTAGTGATGTAATTCATTTATTGACGTAAACAGTGAGAAATTCTTTATTCCAACATTTTGTGTGTATGTTTCCATTTCAGGCGGCACGGTGGCTTAGTGGTTAGCACGTTCGCCTCTCAGCACTAGGGATTTCCGGTTCGAATCCCCATCTGGGTGGAGTTTCCATGTTCTCCCCGTGTCTGCGTGGGTTTCCTCCGGGTTCTCCGGTTTCCTCCCACAGTCCAAAAACATGGATCAAGTTAATTGAATTCTCAAAAAATTGCCCCCTATAGAGTGTGTCTGTGTCTGTGTGTGAGTGAGTGTGTGCCCAGTGATGGATTGGCGCCCTGTTCTGGGTCTATCTGCCCAGCGCCCGAGACGTTCTCCCCTGGATGGGCATGGGGAACCCCACCGCGACCCTAATAGAGGATAAAGCGGGAGATAATGAATGAATGAATGAATGTTTCCATTTCACACCCAGTTTCACAGTTGAACTCTCTTAAACAAACACAGGATGGCGCCAAACTATCTTTGGGTACACTCCCTCACACACTCACATAGAGACACACACACTCTATATGGGACAATTCACCTTGATCCATGTTTTTGGACTGTGGGAGGAAACCGGAGAACCCGGAGGAAACCCACGCAGACACGGGGAGGACATGGAAACTCCACCCAGATTGGGATTCGAACCCGGATCCCCAGAACTGAGAGGAGAACATGCTAATCACCAAGGCACCATGCTCATTCCGAAGAAATTTGAGTTTTGATTCAGTAATGGTGGAGACTGTTTAATACAGAATATAATGAATGAATGAATAACAATTTTTTGGGTGACACGGTGGCTTAGTGCTTTAGCATGTTCTCCTCTCAGCACTAGGGATTCCCGGTTCGAATCCCAATATGGGTGGAGTTTCCATGTTCTCCCCGTATCCCCCTGGGTTTCCTCCGGGTTCTCATTTAGTCATTTAGCAGACGCTTTTATTCAAAGCGACCCCAAAGTTTCTTCCCACAGTCCAAAAACATGGATTCAAGGTAAACTGAAGGCACTAAATGCCCCATATAGAGTGTGTTTGTGTGAGTGAGTGTATGTCCAGTGATAGGTTGGCGCCCTGTCCTGGGTGTATCTGCACAGCGCCCGAAACGTTCTCCTTTGGATGGGCATGGGGAACCCCCCCCCCCCCTTCGAACCTAGTAGTGGATTAAGCAGAATATAATGAATGAATGAATTATTTATTTTTAGGAGGCACAGTGGCTTCGCATTTGGCATGTTCTCCTCTCAGCGCTAGAGATTCCAGGTTCAAATCCCAATCTGGGTGGAGTTTCCATGTTCTCCCCGTGTCTGCGTGGGTTTCCTCTGGGTTCTCCGGTTTCCTCCCACAGTCCAAAAACATGGAAGGCTCTAAATTGCCCCATCTAGAGTGTGTTAGTGTGAGTGAGTGTGTATCCAGTGATGGATTGGCGCCCTGTCCTGGGTGTATCTGCCCAGCGCCCAAAACGTTCTTCCCTGGATTGGCATGGGGAACCCCCCCCCCCGACCTAGTAGAGGATAAAGTGTAAGATAATGAATGAATTAATGACTTAGTGGTTGGCATGTTCTCCTCTCAGCACTAGGGATCCCCGGTTCGAATCCCAATCTGAGTGGAGCTTCCATGTTCCCCCCATGTCCCTGTGGCTTTCCTTTGGGTTCTCTAGTTTACTCCCACAATCCAAAAACATGGATTCAAGGTAGTCTGAATGCTCAAAATGGCCTCATATAGAGTGTGTTTGTGAGTGAGTGTGTGTCCAGTGATAGATTGGCGTCCTGTCCTGGGTGTATCTGCCCAGCACCTGAAACGTTCTGTGGAACTACAGAATGACGCACGACCTCGGCTTTGTTTGCGTTTTTTCTCGCGAGAGCCCGATTCCTCGCGAAGGGTAAGCGCGCCCTCTGCTGGCGATGTCCTCAGGGTGTGTTTAGCGAGAGAGCGAGAGAGGGAGGGAGTGAGGGCGAGTAACGGAGCAGCTACATCGTTTGGCTCTTCCTTCATTCTTACCTCCTCGGTTTGCTCCAAATCTCGAAATAACTCATTAATTAACAGACTTGACGAGGATTATGTTGGTTATTCGGGACCTTTCTTCTCATTAAGCAGTCGCAGTGTGTTTATCAGAGGTTCCCGCGGCTGCCTCCACCACAGACTTCAGAACCCGTAGCGACGTTGGGCTTTTTTAAATCTACCTTTTCGCCCTTTTATCGGTTCCTAAAGTCTCCTGGAGGAACACGAGGTGCTAACAAAGTTTATAAATGGGTAAGTACAACCACGTCGATGGCTGTTTGTGCGGAACACCGAGAAATGCGAGATATCGGCTTCTTCACGGTGTCCCGTTATTTTTTTTTATTAACCTTAACGCTATTAACGCTATTAAACGTCTTGTCAAAGTATCCTGCATCTTTATTATACTCTTAACTTCGCCCCAAACCGACTTATCCCAGCAACTTCTCCCATTTCCAGCTCGGTTTCCACTCCCAACGCCAGATCTCGTTCATTCCACGGTGCTCCGTACACACACGCATTCGTCCGATTTTAAACGCAGTTGTCCAACTTCCACTTTCACAAAACACATCTAAAGGGGCAGACGGGGCAGAGGGGCATCGTGTTGGCTGTGTTTGCAACTCGAGAAGCAGACCCTACCGTGTGTGTTTGCCCGGGGTGGGATGGGGGGGTCGTCACGGTGCTGCGGACACCATTATCTTGAGGTAATCCGGGGTTTGTGGGTTATAACCGTGTTCCGTCCACTGGGTTCGCTCTCTAAAATTCTCCTCCAGCTGCTGAACCTCCCTCGAGAAGTTTATTTGGTTTAGTCTGAGGTGGACAGGTCAACGTTTTAAAATTTTAATAGATGTTTAATAGATGACCGTCATTGAGTTAGTAAATGACGTCATCAGTTGTAGAAGTTGGCCACCTGGTGACAGACAGTGGCCGGGAAACGTCACAGTAAGCATAATGGGTGGTGGTGTGTGTGTGTGTGTGGGGGGGGGGGTTCCCCATGCCCATCCAGGGGAGAACGTTTTGGGCGCTGGGCAGATACACCTAGGACAGGGTGCCAATCTATCACTGGACAGACACTCACACAGACACACTCTATATGGGGCAATTTGGAGAATTCTATTTACCTTGAGCCATGTTTTTGGACTGTGGGAGGGAACCGGAGAACCCGGAGGAAACCCACGCGGACACAGGGAGAAAATGGAAACTCCACCCAGATTGGGATTTGAACCGGGAATCCCTCGCTGGGAGGAGAACATACTAACCACTAAGCCACCGTGCCTCCCCCACCCTAATTAATCACATTTATTGATTACAATTGAAATCATTCTCCAATCAACATCCTGTATTATGGGATCTTTAAATCTTGGGTTCATCACGCAGGAGAAAGGACGCTCCATGGGGCGTGACATCAACTATCCATCCATCCATTCATTATCTTCCGCTTCATCCTCTATTAGGGTCGTGGGGGTGGGGGATCCCCAGATGGGGATTTGAACCAGGAATCCCTAGCTCTGAGAGAAGAACATGCCAACCACTAAGACGCCTGATAGAAACATGAAAGATAAATTAAATGTAAATATAAATGATTAAAGGTAACGTAGTGGTACACTGGTGAGCCGATTTTGTATGTTCTCTCGACGCGCTAGGGATTCCCGGTTCGAATCGCAATCTGGGTGGAGTTTCCATATTCACTCCGTGTCCGCGTGGGTTTCCTCCGGGTTCTCCGGTTTCCTCCCACAGTCCAAAAACATGGATCAAGTCAATTGAGTTCTCCAAATTGCCCCATATAGAGTGTGTCTGTGTGAGTAAGTGTGTGCCCAGCGATGGATTAGTGCCCTGTCCTGGGTCTATCTACCCAGCGTCCGAGACGCTCTCCCCTGGATGGGCATAAGGAACCCCCCCCCCCCCGACCCTAATAGAGGATAAAGTGGAAGATAATGGATGGATGGATGTTTGCAAATGGCTGTGTGTTTAAAATAGCTTCCATGGTTTTTCAGTGATTGCTGGGTGGTTCTGTGATATTTTCATACGTTTCCTGCTCGCGAATTAGTGCGCCAATCCGCCAATCCTTCTAAATTCAGCACAGGCCCAGTGTGCTCCGGTTCTAGGCCTGTCAGCATGACGTTAATCTCTCCGCAATATGGAAGTGGGACAATGCGATGTTCATATGATTGGGCTTTGGATTGGACTGTGCTTAAGACTTCAGTGAAATGCATTAATTGCATTGACTTAATTAATATCGTAATGTCAATGACATGTTCGTATCTTAATGTTTGACTCCGAAGCACAGAAAGCCCCGGTGTTTGAAAACGAACAGTGCATGGTTTCACCTACAGCTAAGAACATTGAGATTCGATCTGCGTTCTTGTGATTGTCTGATTTAAGGTGTTAATGCTCTGCTGGGGGCGGCACGTTGGCTTAGTGGTTAGTACGTTCTCCTCTCAGCGCTAGGGATTCCCGGTTTGAATCCCCATCTGGGTGGAGTTTCTATGTTCACCCCGTGTCTGTATGGGTTTCCTCCGGGTTCTCCGATTTCCTCCCACAGTCCAAAAACATGGATCAAGTCAATTGAGTTCTCCAAATTGGCCCATATAGAGTGTGTCTGTAAGTGAGTGTGTGTCCAGTGATGGATTGGCACCCTGTCCTGGGTCTATCTGCCCAGCGCCCGAGATGTTCTCCCCTGGATGGGCATGGGGAACCCCACCGCGACCCTAATAGAGGATAAAGCAGAAGATAATGGATGGTTTATGTATTATGGGGGCAGCATGTGGTTTAGTGGTTGGCATGTTCTCCTCTCAGCGCTAGGGATTCCCAGTTCAAATCCCAATCTGGGTGGAGTTTCCATGTTCTCCCCATGTCCGCATGGGTTTCCTCCGGGTTCTCCGGTTTCCTCCCACAGTCCAAAAACATGGATTCAAGGTCAATTGAATTCTCCAAATTGCCCCATATAGAGTGTGTCTGTGTGTGAGTGAGTGTGTGCCCAGCAATAGATCGGCGCCCTGTTTTGGGTGTATTTGCCCAGCGGCCGAAACTTTCTCCCCTCGATGGACATGGGGAACTCCCCCTGAGACCCTAGTCGAGGACAAAGCTGCATGGTGGCATTGAGGTTAGCATGTTCTCCTCTCAGTGCTGGGGATCCAAGTTTGAATCTCAAACTTGGTGTAGTTTCCATGTTCTCCTCGTTTGGAAACATGGATTCAATATAAATTGCTGAATGTCAGTGTGTGTGTGTGTGTGTGTGTGTGTGTGTGTGTGTGTGTGTGTGTGTGTGTGTACATACACTACATAGTATATAAGGGCAATCCAGATGGGCATAATTCAGAACATCTCAGCAGATGATCAGATCCGAACTTCAGGTGTGCCCCTCACCTGATATCCTGAGTTTACCATTTACTTACAAAGCTCTGGTCTTTGGGGAAAGGTGGCCCACATTTCTCCACCGCCATATTCAGGCCATCAAACCCCGCTATGTTCTCCTCTCAACTGCTCTCCACCAGGTTTGAATCCCAAACCTTGGTGGAGTTTCCATGTTCTCCTCGTGTGGAAACATGTATTCAAGCTGAATTGCACATGTCAGTGCGTGTCTGTGTCTACACACACTATTTAAGGCACAATTTAAAACATCTATCCATATATTATCTTCTGCTTTATCCTTTCCTAGGGTGGTGGGGGGGTCCCCTATGCCCGTCCAGGGGAGAATGTTTCGGTTGCTGGGCAGATACACTCAGGACGGGACGCCAATCTATCACTGGGCACACACTCACTCACACAGACACTCTATATGGGGCAATTTGGAGCATTCAATTCACCTTGAATCCATGTTTTTGGACTGTGGGAGGAAACTAAAGAACCCGGAGGAAACCCACGTGGACACGGGAAGAACTACTACTTAATTAGCATCATGTATTTGGTTATATCATCTTTTGTTCCACCTCTTAATCCTCTATTAGGGTTTGGGGAGGGGACCCATACCCATCAAGGGGAGAACATTTTGGGTGCTGGGCAGATACACCCAGGGCAGGATGCCAATCCATTGCTTGCCACACCCTCACTCACTCACTCACTCACTCACTCACTCACTCACACACACACACTATATAGGGGCAATTTGGAGCATCCGATTGCTTTTAAATCCATGTTTTTGGACTGTGGGAGGAAACTAAAGAACCCGGAGGAAACCCACGCGGACATGGGAAGAACTACTACACCACCTTGCTGCCCTTAATTAGCATCATGCATTTGGTTATCTCATCTGTCGATCCACGTCTTAATCCTCTACTAGGGTTGGGGGAGGGGGGGAGTGTTTCCCATACCCATCCAGGGGAGAATGTTTCGGGCCCTGGGTAGATACACCCAGGACAGGACGCCAATCTATCACTGGACACACACTCAATCACACAGACACACTATATAGGGGCAATTTCGAGCATCCTATTCCTTTTCAATCCATGTTTTAGGATGGAGGAAACCTACACTGACACTCAGGATTAGAATCTGGATCCCCAGCGCTGAGGGGTGGACCACTCCGCTACTGTGCCGGCAGCTCTAAATAAATACGGTGCTAAAATATCACAACAAACAGCTTCACATGTTCCACCATTTTGTTAAAACTATTGAAATAACACGGCCCAGAATGAACTACAGCGTCATCGTCGTGTGTACCGGTTTTTTAATGATTGCATGACTAACCTCCATGCAGGGATGTGTAAAAAGGATGATAAAGAGAACCACACACTAAATATAGCACACAGTAGAGCTGGGCTGCCCTCTCCTCCAACAGGCGAACACAATTCGGTCTGACAGCCCGTTGCAGAATGATGTAAGAGATTCTGCCATGAGGCCGCTACATTCAGAACAGAGCCCAGATCAAACACCCCGGCAGCGCCCGGTTCTGTCGTAGCCCGTTCCATATGTGCCACAATTAAAGGTTCTAATCAGGATCATTTCTTTCGGAATAACAGTTTACAGTTTACAGCCTTGGTTCTTAGCATAACTCAGCGTTGGGGAATCCAGGTTTGAATCCCAAACTGGGTGGAGTTTCCATCTTATTCTTGTGTGGAAACAGGGATTCAAGGTGAATTGGCTACTAGGGTCATGTGGGGGTGGGGGGGTGAGTTCCCCATTCCCATCCAAGGGAGAATGATTCAGGCGCTGGGCAGATCCAATTCATCACTGCACACACTCACTCACACAGTCAAACACACTATATAGGGGCAATTTGGAGATTTCAATTCACCTTAAATCCATGTTTTTGGACTGTGGGAGGAAACTAAAGAATATGGAGGAAAGTCACGCAGACATGGGGAGAACTACTACGTCACCATACAGCCCTAAATTAGCCCTAAATTTGCATCGGAGGGGAAGGGGGGGGTCCAGGCAGGGGGTCCCCCATGCCCATCCAGGGGAGAATGTTTCGGGTGCTGGGCAGATACACCCAGGACAGGACGCCAATCTATCACTGGACACACACACACACAAACATACTCTATATGGGGCAATTTGGAGCTAGGGTTGCAGGGGGGGGGGTTGCCGATGCCCAAGGGAGAACATTTCGGGCGTTGGGTAGATACGACCCGGACAGAGCACCAATTCCTTGCTTGTCACACACTCAGGTTTAAAGGTTTGAATCCCAAGCTGGGTGAAGTTTCCTCCGGGTTCTCTGGTTTTCTCCCACAGGTTCAAAAACATGGTTTTAAGGTGAATTAGCTGTCCTAAATTGCCCCTTTATACTGTGTTCGTGTCTGTCTGAGCCCAGCGATTGATTGGCCATCTGTTCTGGGTTTATCTTTTCAGCACCCCCCCCCCTCCCCCCCAACAACACTAGTATAACATTAAGTGGACAAGTGCACTGATAAAATCAATTATATCAATGGTATTATCGGACGGTACATCAGTGCCCCCTGTTGGATGCTGTTATTTGTCATTAGAGAAATCTGGTTATCTATGCGTTTTGTCATGTGATCCTTACATGTTTGAACGTCTCCGTGTTTAGTGTTGGAACATTGTTTATGTTATGTTTATGTCCGTCTGTGGCTGATTTCACCCAGTGTCTTCTGCATTAAAGTCCACTTTTGAACTACGTTTAGCTCTGAATTCTGTCCTTCCAACAAAAGCTATGAAGTACGAGAGGTTGTGCTTTAACAAAAAACAAGGTTTAAACCATACATGTCTTTATTTAAAACTAAATTATTAATAAACTCTTCTGCGATGTTTTTAAAGTAAACATCATTGGTTGCTTAGTAAAAGGACACCGGTTTAGTTCAGGAAATGACTCTCTGTTTATATTCATTCATTCATTTATTCATTCATTATCTCCCGCTTTATCCTCTATTAGGGTCGTGGGGGGGTTCCCCATGCCCATCCAGGGGAGAACGTCTCGGGCGCTGGGCAGATAGACACAGGACAGGGTGCCAATCCATCGCTGGGCACACACTCACTCACACAGACACATTCTATGTGGGGCAATTTGGAGAATTCAATTGACTTGATCCATGTTTTTGGACTGTGGGAGGAAACCAGAGAACACGGAGGAAACCCACGCAGACATGGGGAGAACATGGAAACTCCACCCAGATGGGGATTCAAACCGGGAATCCCTAGCGCTGAGAGGAGAACATGCCAACCACTAAGCCACCGTGCCGCCTCTGTTTATATTAATCTGTAGATTTCCATTAATGGTATATGATTTTTAATATTGTTCTACCACATTCTCATGGTTGTTTGCTGGTGAGCTGGAACCGTTTGGTTCGAAGCCCTTACGTTTTTGGCGTTCCACGCTTGCAAGGATGTCGAGGCATCTTGGTTCTCTGGTTAAAATATTTTTTATAATAACCTGTAGCATCGAAACGAATGTGGTGCAGCCAGTGGTGTGCGTTGTTGTCAATAATGTCACGGTTGTACAAGCAGCTCAGCCAATCAGATTTAAGAACTGCTTCCCGTTTTATAAAAACCTTTATGTTTTATGCATAAATCCCCTTCCATCACTTGGAAATATGAACTTAATTTTTTGAATTAAACCAGCAGACGACTATTACGACTAAGAATATAAGAATATAATTGTAAGAATATAATTACTCCTTGATTTTTTTATTTATTTTTATTTCTTTACAATATTAATCAGGGCGGCACGGTGGCTTAGTGGTTAGCACGTTCGCTAAGCATATCTGGTTCGAATCCCCATCTGGGTGGAGTTTCCATGTTCTCCCCGTGTCTGCGTGGGTTTCCTCCGGGTTCTCCGGTTTCCTCCCACAGTCCAAAAACATGGATCAAGTCAATTCTTCAAATTGCCCCATATAGAGTGTGTTTGAGTGAGTGTGTGCCCAGCGATAGATTGGCGCCCTGTCCTGGGTGTATCTGCCCAGCGCCCGAAACGTTCTCCCCTGGATGGGCATGGGGAACCCCACCGTGACCCTAATAGAGGATAAATCGGGAGATAATGAATGAATGAATATCAATCATTCTTTTCTGTCTTTGAAAAGCCTGGTCTTAAGTACAGAGAACATCTTGTCAAGACTAACATTCCAAACCTTATGTATCTGCTTGCATGGTATTGACCAATGGAACAAAAGTAAGCCTGTAAGGCTGATGAATAGGGTAGAAGGTGGGGGGTGGGGCCGATTAGATAGATAGAAGCTCTGTAACAGGACAGAGCTGATACTGACCTCGTGATTAAAACAGGCCTGTTTCAAAGCCAATCCTGAATCCAAAACTCTGAACAATGACTTGTTGGTGAATACGACAAGAGGAAACCCCATAGCTCTGTAGCCATGTAGATGTCTGACCATGAATTAGTTTAGAATGGAGATTAGAAGAAGAAAAGACTGATGCCTTCTTAAAAAAGAGCATCTTATAGACTTAAATGACCCTAAACATGTGGCATGATGCTAATTGCGGAGTCATAAGTAATTTAGGTTGAAGTTTATTTATTAATGCTGGTTTTAATTGCAGTGCAGTGTCTCAAAATAACTAGTTTTTTAAAGCTTGAACCAACAAAGTGCAATGGTACAAGAACTACCTTAAGACCTTGAGTGAACTTAAAGTCAATGATAGATGAATAATATATATATATATATATATATATATATATATATATATATATATATATATATATATATATATATATATTTACATCCATTATCTTCCACTTTATCCTCTTTCCCCATCCAGGGGAGAACGTCTTGGGCGCTGGGCAGATAAACTTAGGACAGGGTGCCAAGCTATCGCTGGGCACACACACACTAACTCACACAGACACACTCTTTATGGGGCAATTTGGAGACTTCAATTGACCTTGATCCATGTTTTAGGACTGTGGGAGGAAACTGGAGAACCCGGAGGAAACCCACGCGGAAACGGGGAGAACATGGAAACTCCACCCAGATGGGGATTCGAACCAGGAATCGCTAGTGCTGAGAGGAGAACATGCAAATCAATTAGCCACCGTGCCGCCCACTTTTTTACCTCGTTCACTGTATTTATTTAATACATATAGGTCTCCTACAGCGTCGCTGCAATAACACTCACCTTTTCTTCGCGAAATGCATCTCTGTAATTTGAAATAGTACATTGTCAACTGCACAGCGTTTTGAACCGAAGTGTCAGTGGCAGGGCAAAACCTCCTGGTGTTTCTGCTTTAAAAGAAAGAAACCCTGTGAGGGGTGAGGCTCATGTACTCAGTGTGCAGCCAGGCATTACAAACCTTTTCTTATTAATTGTGAGAACAGTGAGAATGTGGGGTAGATCCTGAGGAAGCCTTTCTATTGGTCCGTCCCTCACAATAAACCCACATTTCGTCCGACGTGACTTTGATTCTGTAACATTGGACTGGCGGTCCTGCAGGACGCCCCCTAATGGATTCACATATAGTTCTCCAGTTTTTAGTTTTTCCATTTGTTTAATATCTGTACATTAGTGTCCTACATTGTTGTTGCTGCCCGGCCGCCCAAGGAGGATAAGTCCCTCACTGAGTCTTGGTCCTCACAAGGTTTCTTCCTTAAATAACAACATAACAGGGAGTTTTTTCTTGCCACTGTCTCTTCGGCTTGCTCTTTGGGGGTTTAAAGGCTTTTCATTCTGTAAAGCTGCTTTGTGAAAAGGCGGCACATTGGCTTAGTGGGCACGTTCTCCTCTCAGCACTAGGGATTCCTGGTTCAAATCCCCATCTGGGTGGAGTTTCCATGTTCTTCCCGTGTCTGCGTGGGTTTCCTCCGGGTTCTCCGGTTTCCTCCCACAGTCCAAAAACATGGATCAAGTCAATTGAGTTCTTAAAATTGCCCCATATAGTGTGTGTTTGTGTGAGTGAGTGTGTGCCCAGCGATGGATTGGCATCCTGTCCTGGGTCTATTTGCCCAGCGCCTGAGATGTTCTCCCCTGGATGGGCATGGGGAACCCCACCGCGACCCTAAAAGAGGATAAAGCGGGAGATAATGAATGAATGAATGAATGAATGCTTTGTGACAATGACAATGTACTGTTGTAAAAAGCGCTATAGAAATAAATAACTGGGGGGGGGGGGGGGGGGGGGGGGGGGGGGGGGGGGGGGGGGGGGGGGGGGGGGGGGGGGGGGGGGGGGGGGGGGGGGGGGGGGGGGGGGGGGGGGGGGGCGACTGCACACACACTGTAAACCGACTGCAAACCGACTGGACACACACACAGTAAACCGACTGCACACACACTGTAAACCGACTGCAAATCGACTGCACACACACTGTAAACCGACTGCACACACACTGTAAACCGACTGCAAACCGATTGCACACACACTGTAAACCGACTGCAAACCGATTGCACACACACTGTAAACCGACTGCACACACACTGTAAACCGACTGCACACACACTGTAAACCGACTGCACACACACTGTAAACCGACTGCAAACACACTGTAAACCGACTGCAAACACACTGTAAACCGACTGCAAACACACTGTAAACCGACTGCAAACACACTGTAAACCGACTGCAAACACACTGTAAACCGACTGCGCACACACACTGTAAACCGACTGCACACACACTGTAATATCTCACAGCTCCTATATTATATATATTTCTATAATATGCTGCTATATTTAATTTTTAATAATTTTTTTCCCCCTAATTTATTATCCATCCATTATCTTCCATTTTATCCTCTATTAGAGTCACGCCCATCCAGGGGAGAACGTTTCGGGCGCTGGGCAGATACACCCAGAACAGAGTGCCAATCAATCACTGGACACACTCACCAAAACACAGACAAACACACTCTATATGGGGCAATTTGGAGAATTCAACTGACTTGATCCATGTTTTTGGACTGTGGGAGGAAACCAGAGAACCCGGAGGAAGCCCACGGGAACACGGGGAGAACATGAAAACTCTACTCAGATTGGGATCCGAACCGGGAATCCCTAGCGCTAAGAGGAGAACATGCCAACCACTAAGCCACCGTGCCAGCACTAATGTAATATTTACATTAATTCATTCATTCATTATCTCCCGCTTTATCCTCTATTAGGGTCGCGGTGGGGTTCCTCATGCCCATCCAGGGGAGAACGTCTCGGGTGCACCCAGATACACCCAGGACAGGGCGCCAATCCATCGCTGGGCACACACTTACTCACACAGACACACTCTATATGGGGCAATTTTGTAGAATTCAATTGACTTGATCCATGTTTTTGGACTGTGGGAGGAAACCGGAGAACCTGGAGGAAACTCACGGGGACACGGGGAGAACATGGAAACTCCTCCCAGATGGGGATTCGAACCAGAAATCCCTAGCGCTGAGAGGCGAACGTGCTAACCACTAAGCCACCATGCCAGCACTAATGTAATATTTACATTTTAACATTTTAATTCTACCCCTCAGGGAACCGTTTACATTTTAGGTACCACATGTTACGTAAATGACAATAATATCTCCTTGAATCCTCAAATATTCATAGCAAAATGTGAGCTGTTGACTTGTGTGGAGCAACACTAGGTTCATTAATAAGATATCCGCTTTTAAAACGTTTGGAACGTGGAACTGTAATATGCTAATCAATCTAATATGAACTGATCACATGAAAAACAACCGCCATGTTTCCATAACACAAGAAGCTCTATTGTTACATGGGCATCACCCAGCTGACCACGACACCGTTGATGTTGTATAGAGGAAGATCTAACTTCAGTAATCTGCACCCACTCCATTTTAGAGTGTAACGATCAGCCCATGCCACGGGCTGTAGATGGGTGAAGACAGGGGTGCCCACACTTTTCTGGCCCGAGATCTACTTTTCCATTAGACAGAGTTAATCTCTTTTTTTAGGCTTTTATTTTGATCCCTGTTTACACATCACGTTATTATTGTCCAATCTGTTAGAATTGCTCTTTTATTAAACACATTCCAGCAAATAGCATGAAAACTTGGTTTAGTTTCACCCAAACACACAGTATACAACACAAATGTACAGCAATCACTGTAACCTGCATTTCCACAAACAGAAAATCAACAGGGCGGCACGGTGGCTTAGTGGTTGGCATGTTCTCCTCTCAGCACTAGGGATTCCCGGTTCGAATCCCTATCTGGGTGGAGTTTCCATGTTCTCCCACAGTCCAAAAACATGGATCAAGTTAATTGAATTCTCAAAATTGCCCCATATAGAGTGTGTCTGTGTGTGTGTGTCCAGCGATGGATTGGCGCCCTGTCCTGGGTGTATCTGCCCAGCACCCGAGACGTTCTCCCCTGGATGGGCATGAGGAACCCCACCGCGACCCTAATAGAGGATGAAGTGGAAGATAATGAATGAATGAGAACATCAACAGGGCGGCACGGTGGCTTAGTGGTTGGCATGTTCTCCTCTCAGCACTAGGGATTCCCGGTTCGAATCCCCATCTGGGTGGAGTTTCCATGTTCTCCCCGTGTCTGCGTGGGTTTCCTCCGGGTTTCCTGGTTTCCTCCCACAGTCCAAAAACATGGCTCAAGTTAATTAAAATCTCCAAATTGCCCCATATAGAGTGTGTCTGTGTGAGTGAGTGTGTGCCCAGCGATGGATTAGCGCCCTGTCCTGGGTCTATCTGCCCAGCGCCCGAGACGTTCTCCCCTGGATGGGCATGGGGAACCCCCCCCCCCCCAACACTAATGGAGGATAACGTGGAAGATAATGGATGAATAAAGAATAAAAAAATCAAATTCATCAGCAACATTCACTCAGGAGCTCAGTTTATTAACTTTAACCTACAAAACTAAAATAAATACAACAGTTTGTGCCGTTTTTTTTATATATATTTATTTATCAAAATAATGAAGTCAGAACTAATGGCTCCAACGCGTCCGGTTTGCAGCACACAGCTTTTCTGGAGCAGCTTTCATAAAGCGGGATGATTGCTGGAGATACGCGTCACGTTTACGATTTAAAAACTCAAGCGGTTATCAGTGTGATCGGGGTGGAATGTCTTTAAGAGACGCCTTTATTTATTTGACTTCACGCTGTCCGCTTGAACATTTAAAGACACAGAAGACATGCCGGTCTTTCTTCGTCTCCACCTTAGTTACAGTGAAGCCAGTGAAGTTTTAGTTTTCGCTTGACTTTTGTTGCTCCGTCTTTCTCTCCTCGTCTCTGTTAAATATTTGTCCATGTTGTCTCTTGGTGCCCAGTGATGGATTGACGCCCTGTCCTGGGTCTATCTGCCCAGCGCCCGAGACGTTCTCCCCTGGATGGGTATGGGGAACCCCACCGCGACCCTAATAGAGGATAAGCGGGAGATAATGAATGAATGAATGAATGAATGTTGTCTCTTGATGGTTTGTTCGGTTCACTTAATATCACTTGCTCTGTGATATCTTGTTACCCCACTATTTGAGAAGCACTGCTCTAAATGAAGGTGGTATTTTAATGGTATTTAGTCCTTCACTCATCTTGTCAGAGTATATATAGGGGCAATTAGGATTCAGCTTAAATCCATGTTTTTGGACTATGGAAGGAAACTGGAGAACCCCGAGAAGACCCACATGGACACGGGGAGAACATGGAAACTCACCATCTCCAGTCCTGGAGATGGTATGAGTGGCCTGATATAGTGTGTGTGAGTTTGTGGGTGTCCAGCGATAGATTGGCACTCTGTCTTGGGAGCTCTGTCCTTGCGACCTGAAGGTCCCTGGTTCCATTCCCAGTCCCATCAAGTACTACAATACAACTGAAGTCTCAATGCCCATTCTGGGCAGATACATCCATGACAGAAGGCACACTTACATATACACTATGTATAGGGGCAATTTTGATTCAGCTTAAATACATGTTCCTTGACTGTGGAAGGAAACCGGTGAACCCCGAGAAGACCCAGTGCTGGACATGGTATGAATTGCCCCAAATAGTGTGTGTGTGTGTGTGTGTGTGTGTGAGAGAGAGAGAGAGAGTTTGAGTGTGCCCATAGACACTTCTTGACAGTCAGCAAAAACAGACAGCAAAAACACAAACAGAAACAAGGGGGGGGGCAGACTGCTTGCTTGCACAGCGATAAAGATTACATTTCAAACCTCCATCACGATCTACACGACACCGCTTCGCGATCGACGTATTAAACACCCCTGGTTTAAGAGTAGTCTTTAATACAGAAGACACCGGGTGAAAACAATACATGACCATGACCCAAAGTAATGTTCCAACACTAAACAAAGGGAGGAAAGGGTTTTTAAACATGTAAGGGTAAGTCACATGACGAAACACAACTACCCCAAATCTTCTGACGTACCGTCCGGTAGTGCCAGCAATACCACCAGATGCCCACAGAGCTTAGATTCCAATCTTTCCGCTCAATCCTTTATTACGGTTGGAAACACACTATATAGGCTCAAATTGGAGCAGCCAATTTAGTTTCAGATGCTTAAGTCAGCTTTTGAGCTCCAAACCTCTCACTTAGTGGGAGTCCCCGACCCTAAATCCAGAAAAACATACTCCAACCATCTCACTACATCATCCATGTTCCAACAATTGATTTGAATAGTTTCCAAATTAGGGGGTTTCAAAACTTATGACCAGTAGTTTAAACCAGACCAGTGTTCTAAACAAAATCATTCCACATAATACCACTTAACATCAGTATCATAACATCCATCCATCATCTTCCGCTTTATCCTCTACTAGGGTCGCAATGGGGTCACAGGATGGCAATTCATCGCAGGGCACACTCACATAGACACGATATATAGGGGCAATTTCGATTCAGCTTAAATCCATGTTTTTGCACTGTGGGAGGTGCAGGAGACGGTATGAAGCATGTGTGTGTGTGCCCAGCGATAGATTGGCGCTCTGACCTTGGGACCTGAAGGTACCCGGTTCCATTTCCAGTCTCACCAAGTACTACAACTGAAGTCTCAATGCCCATCCTGGGCAGATACACCATATATATATATACACAGTGGATGGATTTAGGCTAAATCCTAATTGCCCCTATATATATATATAGGGGCAATTAGGATTCAGCTTAAATCTATCCACTGTGGAAGGAAACCGGAGAACCCAGAGAAGACATGAAACTCATGAAAACTCACCATCTTCGTCCTCCATGTTCCAACAATTGATATGAATAGTTTCCAAATTAGGGGGTTCCAAAACTTTTGACCAGTAGTTTAAACCAGACCAGTGTTCTAAACAAAATCATTCCACATAATATCACTTAACATCAGTATCATAACATCCATCCATCATCTTCCGCTTTATCCTCTACTAGGGTCGCGGGGGGGTTCCACATACCCATCCAGGGGAGAACGTTTCGGGTGCTGGGGAGATACAACCAGGACAGGGCGCCAATCTATTACTGAACACAGACTCACTCACTCCCACACACTCTATATGGGGCAATTTGGAGAACTCAATTGACTCTGATCCATATTTTTGGACTGTGGGAGGAAACCGGAGAACCCGGAGCGAACCCACGTGGACACGGGGAGAACATGGAAACTCCACCCAGATTGGGATTTGAACCTGGAATCGCTAGCATTGAGAGGAGAACATGCTAACCACTAAGCCTTCATGCCACTGTGTGAAAGTACTGTAGGCAAATTAGACAATCACTTAGATATAATGTCATGGGGTCAGGAGGAAGATGAGAGGAGACACCACGTCCAGTGACGTTGTGTAGAATTCCCGTAACGAGAGAATGATGGTCTTCAGAATGACCATATAAGACGTGGGCTTTAAAAGAAGGGTGTAATTTGCCCTGTGGCATCGCATTAGCTGTATTTCTGCATTCTGAGGGGAACGTCAATAAGAAATGGTTTGAAGTTCAAGAAGGACGAGAAAAATTAATTAATTAATTAATTAATTTAATAAAAACACAATTAACAACTTTCGTTAAATCTCATTTGTTTATATCAATATGGGCTTAGACTTGACACAGCATCCTGTTTGCATGAGTGCCCTGCATTCTGCAACTCTGCAACTCACCCATCCATACAGTCAGCATTTACAGCATCCTGCAGGGTGCACACACACACACACACACACACACACACACACACACACACACACACACACGAATGCGTGCACAACCAACAACTCTGTTAACCTGCATTTCTATGTTGTGTTGCTGTGGTGCCAACTACAGAGACATCAGCTCAGCCCGACTCAGTATAACCTCATCTTACAAACACACACACACACACACACACACACACACACACACACACACACACACACACACACACAGAGACACAAACACGTACACAACTAACAACTCTACTAACCTGCATTTCTAAGTTGTGTGTTGCTGTGGTGCCAACTACAGAGACATCAGCTCAGCCCGACTTTGTATAACCTCATCTTACACACACACACACATATATATACACACTCTCACACGCACACACATTCACAGACTCGCAGACTCACTCTCACACTCACACACACACACACACCCCCAAACATACAACTAACAACTCTGTTAAACTGCATTCTAAAGTTGTGTGTTACTGCAGTGGCAACTACAGAGACATCAGCTCAGCCCGACTTTGTATAACCTCATCTTACACACACACACACACACGAATGCGTGCACAACTAACAACTCCGTTAATCTGCATTTCTAAGTTGTGTGTTGCTGCTCAGCACGACTCAATATAACACACACACACACACACAAATGTGTGCACAACTAACAACTCTGTTAACCTGCATTTCTAAGTTGTGGTGCCAACTACAGAGACATTAGCTCAGCTCGACTCTGTATAACCTCATCTTACACACACACACACACACACACAAATGTGTGCACAACTAACAACTCTGTTAACCTGCATTTTAATGTTGTGCTATTGCGGCGCCAACTACACAGACATCAGCTCAGCTCGACTCAGTATAACACACACACACACACACACACACACACACACACACACACACAACAAATCTGCAAACCTGCATTTCAAGGTTGTGTTATTGCGGTACCAACTACAGAGACATCAGTTCAGCCCGACTCTGTATAACACACACACACACACACACACACACACACAACAAATCTGCAAACCTGCATTTCAAGGTTGTGTTATTGCGGTACCAACTACAGAGACATCAGTTCAGCCCGACTCTGTATAACACACACACACACACACACACACACATATATATATATATATATATATATACAGTGATACCTCGGTTCTCGAACGCCTTGACTTTCGACCAAATCGGTATTCGAACAGGAAATTCGAGAAAATTTTGTCTTGGAATCCGAACAAATATTTGGAACTCAGCAGCCGAACGTCCGAGATTAGCTGAGTTGAGCCGAATGGCGTTCATTCGGCCCAGCGCCTTGCCTGCGTCATCATTGTGAGTCAGTGAGAGAGAGAGAGTCACATTGTGGAGAGAGCCACACTTTGTGTGTACTGCACTGTACTGCAAATTACTGTACTGTACTGTACACTGAATTTAACCCTTAGACATGGGTATAAATACACTTTTATTTCTTATTTCTTGTTGAGACTCATGTTTTTCTACATATTATATACAAATTAGGCCAGTAAATAGGCATTTTCTGGGGCTTGGAACGAATTAATCCAGTTTCCATTATTTCCTATGGGTTTTTTTGTTTCGGTTCTCGAACAATTTGGTTCTCGATCTACCTCCCGGAACGAATTATGTTCGAGAACCGAGGTATCTCTGTATGTGTATGTATATATATATATATATATATATACACACACCTAACAAATCTGCTAACCTGCATTTTAAGGTTGTGTTATTGCGGTACCAACTACAGAGACATCAGCTCAGCCCGACTCTGTATAACACACACACACACACACACACACACACACACACACGTGTAAAGGTAAATGAGAATAACTCACCCTGACGAAGTTATCTGGAAAAAGGCCCCGTCGACCGTCCACCTCGCCCTCCCACCAGCCCCCCTCATCCTTCCTGATGTTGCTGATGATGTCACCGACGGCGATGGTCAACTCGTCATCGTGCTGAGCCTGGTAGTCGAACTCCACTACGGCCTCCACTGAGAACACAAAGACTTCAGATTACATCTCACGAATGCAGCTTCGCCCTGAACCTTCATTAATGCGCCGTCCGCTTCCCGTCACGACATCGAAGAGCGAACGTGTAAGAACGGTGTGTCCATGCTTTAGTTACATAACTCACACAGATACACGCTTATTAACACACACCGACCACTTTATTAGCTCCTCCTCCTCAGTTCCACCCTCACTGTGTGTGATTTCAGTTCCTCTGATCATACAGATGGACTTTGTAGTTCTACATTTCCATTCTGTAGTCCATCTGTTATTCTACATACTTTCTTAGGCCGCTTTAGTATGTTCTCTGATGATCAGGAGGTATTCTCAGTACTGTGGTGGATGATGGGCAGTACTGCAGTGACTCTGACATGGTGGTGCAGGTGTGTGAGTGTGTGTTGTGCTGTATGAGTAGATCAGACACAGCAGTGCTGCTGGACAGAGAACATTCATCCATTATCTTCCACTTTATCCTCCACTAGGGTCATGGGGGGGTTTCCCCATGTCAATCTTAGGGGGAACAATTCGGGCGCTGGGCAGATACACCCTGGACAGGGCACCAATCCATTGCTGGAAACACACTCACACACAGACACACTGTACAGTATATGGGGCAATTGACCTTGAATCCATGTTTTTGGAATATGGGAAGAAAACCAGAGAACCTGGAGGAAACCCACGAACTCGGACAAAACATGGAAACTCCACCCAGATTGGGATTCCAAGCTGTATCCCCAGCGCTGAGAGGAGAACATGCCAACCACAACAGTAAAACAATAATAGCACCAGATGGACTACAGAATGGAACTGAAGAACTACAAGGTCCATCTATATGATCAGTGGAGGAACAGTGAGCCTGCTGTACCTAATAAAATGGCCGGTGAGTGTTGTTTAATAAAGGCCAGTAGTTCTAGTAGTTTCTCAGAGTTCTGCACGAAATTAAAAGGGAGAAATGCAGAGGCCACAGAGAGAACCTTGAACCTGTGTAAAACGTGCATGTTTTCCCTCTGACTCAATGCGCAGAGACAAAGTCAATACAGTGGAGAACACGCAAAATCTCACACGGCTATTTGGTTAAAAGGGAGTGGCCAAACGCCTGTTCTGCAGCCTTTGGAACCTCTAATAATGTTGTGCTTTTACACCAGAACTTTTGGTGCGAATCAGAGTCAGCTGGGGCAGAAAGTGTATTTACTACAAATGAGAGATTAAAAACCGCGGGGTTCTAATCCAGATTATTTACTGTCGAGCACTTTTATAAAAACCTTGAAACCAGGGTTCTCCGTCACAAAATGTTATTTCATGTTTACATAAATTACACTGGGGCGGCATGGTGGCTTAGTGGTTGGCATGTTCTCCTCTCAGCGCTAGGGATTCCCAGTTCGAATCCCAATCTGGGTGGAGTTTCCATGTCCTACCCGTGTCTGCATGGGTTTTCTCCCACAGTCCAAAAAAAACATGGATTCAAGATCATTTAAAGTCTCCATATTGCCCCATATAGAGTGTGTTTCTGTGTGTCCAGTGATAGAGTGGTGTCCTGTCCTGGGTGTATCTGCCCAGCACCCGAAACGTTCTCCCCTGGATGGGTATGAGGAACCCACCCCGTCACCTTAGTAGAGGATAAAGCAGAAGATAATGGATGGATAATCATAGTGTGATTGCCTTATAATTTCTCCATTCTATAAAATGAATGCCGCATATAGTGTGTATTTGTGTGTGTGTGTGTGTGTGTGTGTGTGTGTGTCTGTGTGAGTGTACGCCATGTCCTGGGTGTATCTGAGCAGCGCAAGAAATGCCCCTCCCACCTCCACCCTGCAACCCAAGTAGAGGATTAAGTGGCAGATAATGAACAAATTAACTTATAATAACTTTAAAAAGCCAAACGCAAAATTCTGGGGGTGGGGGACCCCACACACAGGTGCAAATCCAAACGGGGCAGCCAATTCACCTTGGAGAACCTGAAGGAAACCCAGATAAATAAATCAATGCTATTGATTCTGTAAACTAGGTCTGCAACAACGAATCGATAAAATCAATAAAAATCAATTATGAAAAGTGTCGATAACGGATTTCATTATCGATTCGTTGAGTCGCACGATTTCCGCGTTACTCGCAATGTCGTGACCGCTTGCGTCACCTGCAGCGCTTCAACGCTGGAGAAAAAAATAGCGGGTTGAACAGAACGAGGCGGAGTCTGCAAAACAAGTCGATAAATCGTACAAATGAAACTGCAACGCAAAAAAAACCTCCGTTCAAGTCATCAAAACTGTGGGAACACTTTACGCTTCACACAAATAAAGAACGTAGAACATGCAGCTCTGCGAAAATGAATTACCCTGTACGCAGCACCACGGTGATGATCCACCACCTGAAACGGAACATGTTGGAGTCACCGATGAGGATGAAGCTCAACAGCAGAGTAAATCACTACAACATCCCGAGGTTCTTTAGTTTTGAAGTGAATCAACGTAACGGGGCACTCACACTATGAGAACCGGAGCACGCTTCATACTGTTTTTGGTTGTTATGGATAATAACAGTGACGGAGAACGTGCGTGACTTTATAATGTTTAGTGTTTAAATGTGCTTTATAAATACATACTTTTGCACAATGGGGCTAATTAATGATCAAGCTTCATGTTAAAATTTTTTGATAGTACAGTACATGTGAAGACACTACCCTCTATGGTAGTGACGGGGATGAGGTAACATATTACAGCTATACAAATTTGTCTAATTTAGTATTTTTTCACACTCTTCGCTACATATTTTCCCAGTGTGTGTGAGATTTGGGTTAAATTGCTTTTTAGGCTACATGGGGGGGGGATTAATTTATCCGATTCATCGATTAATCAAAAAAATAATCGACTGATTAATCGATTATCAAAATAATCGTTATAGAGGTGTAGGAAAAAAATCGATTCTTCAAACAATCACGAGTCGTTGTCCTGGCGATTCTGAATCGATTTACAATGCTTTTTAAAAATGAGTTTAAGTTTTACCCCCACCCCACAAATCAGCGCTAAAAGCCTGTGTTTGGTTTTTAAAGCCCGGAAGAGAGAGAGCTGGACATGAACACAACTGTTTGCAACGAGTGTAAAATGAAAGCGAGGTACTTTGGAAAGATGAGAAATGCGCGAGCCCGTTTGGCGCGACATCACCCTGAACTAACAGAAGTTGAAAATATATTTATTATTTAAGGTTAAGTTTTGAAAATGCAGCGAATGTTGGTGCAATATTGTTAAAAGACTAAAGTATGGATTTTATTTTTTAATGTTAAGTTTTAAAGATTTGCTAAATCTAAATGCCCTCTGACTGTAAAGTCTGTATTTCAGTTTCCATTAAAGGCTAATGCACCATGGGAAACTTTGGTTTTAATATATTTTGAATTATTTGTTATTGATGGATGTTTTTTTCATTTAAGAAGCCAGGTAGCTAAGCAAACCTAATACTGCTCATTTTAATTTAACGCAATCCTATTTTTGTATAAATATAAAATGATGCAAAAAGATTTGATACAGGAAGGAACCTGAAAGTATTGTTTTAAATAAATGTTATTTTTAATTGTTCTTTCATTATTATTCATCTATTATCTTCCGCTTTTATTCTATATTAGTGTCGTGGTGGTGGTGGGGGGGGGGTTCCCCATGCCCATCCAGGGGAGAACGTTTCGGGCGCTGGGCAGATACACCCAGGACAGGGCGCCAATCCATCACTGGATACACACTCACACTCTATATGGGGCAAATTGGAGAACTCAATTGACCTTGATCCATGTTTTTCGACTGTGGAAGGAATCCGGAGAACCCGGAGGAAACCCACGCTGACAGAGGTAGAACATGGAAACTCCACCCAGATGGGGATTCGAACCGGGAATCCCTAGTGCTGAGAGGAGAACATGCCAAGCACTAAGCCACCATGCCTATTCATTCATTCATTCATTATTTCCCGCATTATCCTCTATTAGGGTCGCAGTGGGGTTCCCCAATGCCCATCCAGGGGAGAACGTTTCGGGCCAGGATGCCAATCCATCGCTGGGCACACACTCACTCACACAAACACACTCTATATGGGGCAATTTGGAGAACTCAATTGACCTTGATCCATGTTTTTGGACTGTGGGAGGAAACCAGAGAACCTGGAGAAAACCCACGTGGACACGGGGAGAACACGGAAACTCCGCCCAGTTGGGGATTCAAACCGGGAATCCCTAGCGCTGAGAGGAGAACATGCTAAATCACTAAGCCACCGTGCCTATTTAATTGTTCTATAGAACATAATTGAAACAAAATTTAAAAACAATTTGGACTAAAAAATCGATTCTGAATCGAATCGTCAAACACTGAGAGATTCGCCCCCTAAATCGTTAGTTGCAGCCCTACTTTAAAGGAAATAAAAAGGGGCCGAAACGTTCTAAAAACGCTGTTATTCGATTTCTTTCCATCCTCACAGCACACACTCTGGTCTTGTTGGTCTTGTCATGATGTATAAGTGAAAGAAGTCATTAAAAAAAAGCGGTACCTAGCGGTTTAGAGGAAGAGGGTATATGAATGAGTCATAACGGACATTGCTTAAGGATGCAGATGTATGTGGTTGTAAAGGAAACCCAAAAATTGCTGCTAATTTGCACCAAACTCACATGAACAGGAATCACGGTCCATTCCCCTATTTTAAAACTTGACCATTATTGCGTTACTTTCTTGAAAAGGTTTATTAAACGGCACTTCAGTCTTATAGACGTCGAAGGTGGGAGAGACGCTGACAGGCCTTCTTTGCCAGTTTGGTCCTGCCACATCAACAAACTGGCAAAGAAGGCTCGTCCAGGGGAGAACGTCTAGGGCGCTGGGCAGATAGACCCAGGACAGGGCACCAATCCATTGCTGGGCACACTCTCACGCATCCATTATCTCCCACTTTATCCTTTATATGGGTTCCCCATGCCCATCCAGGGGAGAACGTTTTGGTCGCTGGGCAGATACACCCAGCACAGGACACCAATCTATCACTGGACACACAGACACACTCTATATGGGGCAATTTGGAGAATTCAATTGACTTGATCCATGTTTTTGGACTGTAGGAGGAAAGCGGAGAACCCGGAGGAAACCCACACGGACACGGTGAACATGGAAACTCCACCAGTCCAAAAACATGGATCAAGGTCAATTGAATTCTCCAAATTGCCCCATATAGAGTGTGTGTGTGTCTGTGTGAGTGAGTGTGTGTCCAGTAATAGATTGACGCCCTGTCCTGGGTGTATTTGCCCAGCGCATAAAACGTTCTCCCCTGGATGGGCATGGGGAACCCCCCCCCCCCACGCCCCCACAACATTATTAACAATAACCAATATCTCTGAGAGCTTCACATTCGTAACAATGCGTGATATAAATTCATTCAGCATCTTCTGTTTGGGCGGCACGGGGGCTTAGTGGTTAGCACCTTCGCCTCTCAGCACTAGAGATTCCCGGTTCGAATCCCAATCTGGGTGAAGTTTCCATGTTCTCCCCGTGTCTGCGTGGGTTTCCTCCGGGTTCTCCGGTTTCCTCCCACAGTCCAAAAACATGGATCAAGGTCAAATGAATTCTCCAAATTGCCCCATATAGAGTGTGAGTGAGTGTGTGTCCAGTAATAGATTGACGCCCTGTCCTGGGTGTATCTGCCCAGCGCCCAAAACGTTCTCCCCTGGATGGGCATGGGGAACCCATATAAAGGATAAAGTGGGAGATAATGGATGTATTGTGGTTTTAGTTTGTGTTTATTTCCGTACATCTCTATTCACCCGCCGTCGGTGCTTTTTAACCAGCTCTCACACCCCCGTCCTGATTCGTCCCGTCACAGACCGGATCACGTACAGTAACGTCGTTAAGAGACGACTCGGCATTTTTCAAAAGGCTAAGAAGGACTAGTAACCATGGAAACGGTGCCATGATGTGTTGGGGGGGGGGGGGTGAATGAACAACACATTGATGTGGTCGTGAGTCATGAGCTGGCCCATCTGAGACCGTGAGATCCCGCCCACATGTGTTTCCAATGTATGTGAGGGCCAAAGACAGGATGTGACGGCGGGGTGTCCCTTTAGACCATACTTTGAATCGTCTGATACTTTGATTCGTCTGATTCGTCTGATTCTTTGATTCGTCTGATACTTTGATTCGTTCGAAGGAACAAAACCAGGATACCACGCCAGAAAAACGCACGGTCACGTGACAAAGTCTGATCACATGACATTCTTTTAGACGGAACATTGTTTCAGCTGAAGGGACCACACACTGCGTTCTCTTCCAGTATGCGACCGGCACGTTCTGTTCTAGAACATGGTTTTACAACCAGACATCCAGACACAGTTGCGTTGGACAGTTATGGCTGCCTGTGTGTGTGTGTGTGTGTGTGTGTGTGTGTGTGTGTGTGTGTGTGTGTGTGTGCACAGAAGAACCTGGAATCCCTGGATGAAGTGTGAGCATCACCACCTGCTGTACATGACAATTTAATGAATTACCGTATTTTCCGGACTATAAGGCGCACTGTACTATAAGGCGCAGTCTGAATTACGGACTCTCTTTCTGTACGGTACTTATTCTGTACGGCAGCGTATTATAAGGCACTTTCTAAAACATACGATCTACAAGAAAAGTAAAGGACGTAAAACGCTGATTTATAATTGAAGTTTATTCTACTACTTGATAAAACATTATTTTAATCTCTCTTCTCCCACAAATCCATCAAAGTCCTCGTCTTCTGTGTCAGAATTAAAAAGCTGCACTCCGGGTTCTCCTCTCATCAATGTCTGAGTCCGTCTCGTCTCCAGGAGGCTGTTCAGCGATGATTCCGGCTCTCGTGAAAGCTCGGACAACGGTTACAGCAGAAACCTTAACCCAGGCATCCACAACCCATTCACAGACGGTGGTGTAACTCGCCCGCCGCTGCCTCTGAGTTTTAGTAAACGTGTGTTCACCGTCTATCATC